>RCUC01042192.1:0-52869 GCA_003697995.1 Taxidea taxus jeffersonii
CCCCCCCCCCAACTATTTTGGATTTATTGTTCAGCCACTGCATTATTTCAACAAGAATGCCAAAATGTTGAAAAACAGAGGTTTTTCATGGTTTTTCTTGTCTTCATATATGCTGCCTTTTTAGTCTGATGGAGAAACAGGTGGTAGCAAATAGAATATACTCTGTAATATACTCTGTAATATACTATAGGAATTTCTACCCTACCGGCGTATGTGTGTGTGTGTGTGTGTGTGTGTTTTACTAAACATTCTTAACATTTAAAAGCATGATCATAGAGGGTAAGGATCATGTTCTCCTCTAAAACAGTCCTGTGATGCCATTGTCAGAGTTCAAATACCAGATTTCATAGCCCATGACTCATTATGGTATTCCCTGACTTAGAAGCCAAAACCCATAAATTTTATCGGTGTTTTATCAGATTTTTAAATTAATAAATATAACTAGCAACGTTGCTTCTTAAGACTTCTATGGGTATTGTATTTATAGATTTAATAAGAGTAGAGTAACAGCCTTCATAGACTATCTTCTTAGAGGATTATTTAAAAAGAGGGTAGCCTATCTAAAAGATCAACCTGCACATTGGAAATCTCTCATAAACCAATTATTTTATATGCACCAAGAGTAAAAGGCATTGTTCTATAGTAGTTTGACTACTATCTTAAGATTTAAATTAATAACAAAAATTTTAAACATGCTTATGGTATGATTGCCCGTACAAGGTGATGGGTGATGTATGTTCTCAGACATCTCCCAGCATATTACTAAGTTGAACTGTGAGGAATGTAATACCTACTCAGGGTCAGGTTCCAAGTCATTCCTTATGGTTAGTACATTATACAAGTCTTGCTCAATGTAGCTCTCTCTATTGTACCTCAGTTGCAGACATTGAGCTTTCCCCTTCAGCGTGGCTATATAACAATAATCTTTGTAAAACACAATTTCATTTACTGCTTTAAAATTAAATAAGCAAGAGGTTGGGAAAAGAAATATTCAACTATTTTACTTCTCTATTTAAATAATAAAAGTTGTTTAAAAAATCCCATTTTTTCTGGGCTATTCCTCGGCAATACCTGATTTAAAGGGTAAGTATGGTATAGGAAAATATAATTTTTTATTTATCCATAAAGCACAGAATAGAGCTATGTATTTGTAGATCCAGAAAAGACACTACAATTTAATCAAACCTTCTCCTTTTACAGATGTGGAAACTATGATCCAAATAGCTAAAATGACTTACCTGGGATCATATATTAAGTTAGTGGCATATATAGGGCACTATCTCAAGTTCCGTGATTCTTGCTTAGTGATCTTCTCAGAATTCTGTACTGCCTCCAGAAAATTAGAAAGGTAGAAACTGAACTCCAGCCTTATATTTTCAAAGCATACACTCTACCTCTCTAACGTGCCTGGAGGTGCTTAATCAGTACTAACCAACAAGATTAAAATTATTATATTTTTAATTCAATAAGTTATGTAGGAAAGCAGCCACACAAAATGGATTGGAAGAGACACTTTGGCAGTAATGCCCGTCAGTATATGTGGCAGGAATTAGATTTGCTGCATTATTATGCATCATAACCTGCAAAGAAAGCAGAGTCCCAGGAAAGAGCTACTGGACCTGGCCAGTACAACTGCTCTGATTCAATAAGTAACTGGAAGTCTTGATGGAATTGATCACTCATTAGCCTGTGGGCCAGGAAAAAGGAAATCAGTGAGCAAAAAGAATCATGGTGATATGAGAATACACCTAACCTCTACCTTGCCCACATATGCCTTTACCTGAGCTGTATCTTCCCAAGATTAAAGAACCTTAGGATTAAAGTCCCACTCTACTCTGCATGGCATATGTGGGTCAAACCTCTGGAATAATGCTTTCTATCCCAGGTACTACATCTTAAAAAAAAACGCTTGACAAACTAGAATAAAACAAAGATGGTCAGGGGCTGCAAAACCTGCCATACTAAGGAAGGTTAGAAACTGCAACTTTGTGCCTAGAAAAGAGAAGAGTTGGGCATGGAAAATAAGAAGGAGACTGATGTATTTTTAAGTATCTACTGTGTGCCAAGCACTTTGCACATACCTCCTTTCATCTTCATACAGCTCTATGACCATACCTCCTAATACAGAGTTAAGAGTAATAATACATTTTAAGAGTAAGATAAACTCAAAGGCCCATTTCAGCTCTAAAATTATATGAATCAGAATTGGCACATCTACTGGTTAGTGAGCAGCCATACTCTTTCTAGGCCTTTTGTGGACTTTGTTGGGTACTCAGAGCTCACAGTTGGACAGGCTTTACTTCTGTTACTATGTAGATGAGCTATTAGCACAGGTGAAGTATAAGTTAGTGCCCTGGTCCATCAAATGGAGAGAAGCCATTTCAAGGGTTTGGTGCAAGAACAAATTTAGAAATCACTGCACAAGGTCAAAAGAAATCCATTAGTGAAAATTGATTAGCTTCCAGGGTTCTCTTTTCTAATCGCAACAGTTTATAATCCAAATGAATGTAGTACACACTTTCACATTCTAGCTCTTTCACTTTATCTTAATAATTCCTTGCTTTAGCTTACCATATGCTTCTTCCCTTTTCAATCTTATGATAATGTCATTTATCTATTCTTTCAGACATCTTTGTATTTCTAATATTGGCCACTTACAAAAGCCATCTGTGATTCATATAGCATTCTCACCTAGAGCACAAAGGGTTTCATTTAATTTAAAAATACAAGTGTACCATGCCATGAGGAAAATAACAGCTAGCTATCTAACCCTTTCTCCCTCTCCTTCAGCCTTCCTTTACCTTTTTCTTTGGCTACCTTTCTAAAATAAAGTATTGTATGAGAAAAATGAGCTCTTTAGGAATTCCATTACTGTCAGTGGTAGAAGTGAGAAGACACTATCGTTAACCTCCTTTGCTCAATGGCTCTTGAGAGAATTGGAAAGGCAGCTAGGAATATGGCTTATCACCATTTCCTATGGCAGAGATGACAGTGGGCTGTCACTCGGGAAGGCAAAGGGGCAGAGAGAAGCTAGTGAAGAGCTACTCTGGAGAAATACAAAAATAAAAACTTAAGACTTTTCAATCAGTTGCTCCTCCAACTGACTGGAATCCCTATAGAAAGCCAACTGAGTCTTTAAACGTGTCCATTCTTTTTGGAGACTCACTCATCAGTTTGGCATTGTGCATTGTACAAAGGATCAAAAATCAGGGTCTGCCTACACTGATTGTGATCCAGTGTGTTTTGCCAAAGTTATGTGAAGTTTTTGTAGAATTCCCAGATGTTCAATCCCCTAGAAGAATGAATTCACTAACTATGGTCTACTTATGTTTCTCAGGTAGCCTTTCTCCCAATTTAACTTTATTAAAAGCACCAATGGTATTTCAGAAACAATGTATGAGGCTTATATTGTTAGAACCATTTTTATTGAGCTGAGGCCTTTGATTTAGTCACCTATAAACACTTTCTTCGGAAATTCCATGATTCTAGGCTTAGCAGTGACCCTGTAAAATGGTTTTCTCTCCATTTAGTTCTTGCCAACTTAGCCTTGACCTGGAGGTCCAAAATACTTGTAGACTGTCATCTTTAGTGAAGATTAACTGAAGCCTCTCTTTGGCTGATGGTGAAGGAGAGTTCAAAGATTGTACTGGCAGCACCATTTGCAATCACAAAAAAAAGGTTCTCCTTTTGAAATCCTCTCCCTCTACCTCTTCCTAGCAGATCTGCCTGTGTCAGGGGTACACTTTTTAGCAGAATCTATTCCTCAAGTTGCTTTCAGTGTACATTATCCCCAAAGGTGAAATATCTATGGTGATACATATGACATAACTTATGTCAGTAGAGTAATAGGATGGCAGGGCTAAATGGGATGCTATAGAACTTCTAGCTTGATATATTATTTTGTAGATAAGGAAATTGAGGCCCAGAGATGTTGAATGACTCACCTGAAGCCATACAACTAATTAGTGTCAGGCCCTAGAATAGAACCCAGGTCTCAGGACTCCTGATCAAGTGCTTTTTCTGCTAGGTCATGATGCTTCATGCCTAGCTATTTTTAGGATTTATCTGTTATAAATATGCATATATATTATATATAAGCATATATCATATAGATATGTCAGTTACATATTCCATGAATGGCAACATAGCCTAACAGGTAAGAGTAGATCTGGGTCTGAATTTTACCCCTTATTACTTGCGTGGATTTACACATCTAACTTAATCTCTGAGCTTCAGTTGCTTCATCTGTAGAATTGAAATAATGATACCCACCTGTTAAAATTATGGTGAGAATCAAATGAGAAAATGTATATAAAGCACTTCGCATAGTGCCCTAAACATAGTAAACACTCAATGAATGGTTGCTATTTTTACTATATAGCTTTTTTCTACATAACTCACTCAGTCTCCCTCCCCACTCCTAAGGTTGAGAATTCTCTTGGAAATCTTAATTTTATTAACATAGTATGCAAATGTGTTAAAATGCAGCAAAATTGTTTTCCCTAATCCGAGTCTGGTGTATCAGGTTTTTGCTAAGTTAATTGCAACCTGATTTGGTTCTGCTCAGTATCACATCTATTTCCACAAACAGAAAATTGTCTTTTCTAGATTTTGATTGGCAGGAATGGTCTTATAAACTTTCTTGAATTACATTAGTGTTGCTCTGTGGTGAAGACACTTTGCTTATAAGCCTCTGTTCCTATGTGCTTATCTTTTTCATAAAATTACCATTTGGACTGAAATATTTTCAACTTGTTTTCTATTTAAGAAGTGATGGAAAAAATTGGAGGGTAGAAAAAATGGAGAAATTTCTTATAACATTTTATTTGACTACTGAGTAATCACATTTTAAGATTTTCCTGTTTGATCCTGTGGTTTCAAAATGTTAAACCCCCATAATAACCCAGAAATGCACAGCACAATTATTTAAAAAAACAGCCTGCAGAAATTCCACAGGAAGCAACCATGTATATATGAGATCAGAGTCTTATGAAGACATGGTACCTGGCCCCAGAAGCTTTCTTTTTCAAATTATTTTGACAATTCCAGTTTTTTTAATAAATAAATTTATTTAAAATTGGGCCATGCTGTTTTATATTCCCAACTATCTTCCTTTTTCAATTTGGTTAAGAAATATTTGTCAGGAAAAAATAGAGGTACAAAGTAAATAAAAAGAAAAGATTACAGAGGAATAAAGGAAAACAAGAATTCATGCATGGAGCTGGAGGCTCAACTAAGAGGCTAAGGAAAAGTTAACCAGAGATTCTCAAGAAGCCAGAGCCCAGTGAATACCCTGGTGATTTTGGTCAAATTGATGTCACCAGGATCTAAGAAAGATGGGGTCCCATTGCATAGAGATTTGATATCTCTAATGAACAGAGATAGTCACACTACCAGGAACATGCCTGAAGACCTGCGAGGGCAATGGAGGCAGCTGAAAAAGAGCAAGCATTTAGGCTGGACCTAGGAGTAGAAGTGGAGTACAGAAACATCAGAAGCCATAAGAATACATAGATGTCAAAGTTGGGCTCTAGAGTAGAAGCTAGAGAAAGGAGGAACAAGAAGGGACTGTAATCATGTAAAGTAGTATTAAGCTACATGGTTATTGCAAATTTGACTGCAGTTTACCTTAACAACCCTCATTTAAATTGTAAATTCCATCAGAGTAGGACTGATCATCTGTTTGTTTACTGCTATATCCCCCACACCAAGAGTCATCCTTGGCTCACCGTAGGTCCTCACTAAACATTTTTTGAATGAATGAGTGAATGATCTGTATAGAAATTTAAGCAGGAATCCTCTTACCAGAGTAAAGATCATTATATATGTGAAATGCCTGATTGTGCTGCACTGGAGTAATGAGGAGGAAAAGGAAGAAGGACCTTCAACCCAAGATGTAAAGCAAATGGCAGTGGAGACCTAGGCTCAGGGCAGGGATGGTTTGGAGGGCTGCCTTTGGAGAGGGTTCCATTTGCCTTAGAACAAAATTGCCTTCATTTTTCAGATCTCCTTTTGCTGGGTCCTGAGCTGTGCTATGCTGGGATTAGAAAGGAGGGAAGCCAAAATGAGGTCGTCCTGAGGAAGAGGCTCCCCATTTGATATCTTACCTGCTATGGATAGCCTATGGTTGCTCTTCCATTGCCTGATTAAAAACAAAAAAGAAATAGCCTTAGAAATCAGAAAGGCTTCTCTCCTGTTACTCTCTTAAGTTCATTTGAACCTGTACAGCCCCTCTGTGGGCTTGTTATGCCAGCTTAGAACAGTGCCTAATACCTAGCAGGCACTCAGTAAATATTCATGGAATGAATGACCCTCCCTGGTTTTGCAGTTTTGAAAGACCACCCAGTATGCTGGGCCTTTTCCATAGTCCCTTAAAGAAGACAGGGCTATATCGGGATGAACAATTATGAAGAAATTGGAGAAAAGGAATGGAAAGTAATTATAATTTTATATATTCCCAAATTCTGGTGCATTTTGGGGCATCCCCTAAGTGTCTCAGTTGAGTTGCAACTCCAAGTCAACATATAAAGTAGTTCTTTTAAATGTGCAGTACTAAGACTCAGGGAAGTTTAACACCTCCTTTCCTTCTGGGGTGAAAAGGAAATTTTGTGCTTTCTATATGTGTCATTGTACCTGAATACTCACACTTGGGGTGAAACTTAAAACATTTGTGTCTTTCTTGTGTTTCTCTGGCCCATCTGTTAATAGGTTATACTTAGATATGTAATTCAAGACTTCCTCACTCCCAAAGCATTTGAGCGTAACCAACGTTTTGCTAGAAGGGGGTGGTGTGTGTAGGTAGATAGGCTTTCTACAGGATGAAAGTTGGAATTTGAATCCCAAAAGGTTTATAGGCAGGTTTTGGAGGCTCCCACTCTAGGATCCAGGAAGCAAAACATCATGTACAATATTTTTAATACTAGGCTAGATGTGTAGGATTTGAAAGTAGTACAGGAAATGTAGTATAAGAACATTTGGCAACTGTGTGCTTCCTGTCTAAAATAACTGTTATAGAACATTAGTGGGAGGTAGTAGACTAGAGTGAATTTTATCATTTTCCTTATTAGACTCCTTATACTACTGAGTAATATAAATTTTTTTCTTTTATTTTTTGTTCTTAGGTCACATCCCAACTGTGTATGTATAAGGGGATATCTATATTTAGTTTCTATCTTTAGGTACATTTGTTTTCCTGAGTTACATCTTCAACAACTGACATGGTATTGTTCAGGCAAGACATTTATTTTGAGCTCTATAATGCTTCTGATGGGAGTGCTGTAAACTCCAGCTCTAAATTGATGTTGAAGAATCGATAAACTACTTAGCAGAGGAATAAATGACTCGAGGTAAAAATAACCAAGTAAAATGTAACTCCTGCTTTCTGTGCAAACATGTGTAGTGAGAAGGAGCATATTTGATAGAGCCTTAAATGGTTATCATCCTCAAGGTCCTGTCCCTCATCTGGGTTAACTTTGCAGATTATTTTTTTTCTTTCATTCAGAGAGATACCGTCACAGAGGAAACCAGAACCTGCTGATTACAGTTTGGCAAAACATTTGGGATCGTGAAACCAGCCAGATTCTTTTCCTAGAGAAGTCAGAATTATTTCCCCCCATTTAGGGTATCTTTATTTGCTAGTAATGTCAGTTAGTGATTGTAGAGGACCTAAAGAAGAACTCTTCCCTTCTTGAATTCTTCCTTTTTTTGATTTATTCTAAGGACTCTTTGATCATTGTTTCAGGTATTTTTCATTGGGATCCAGGGATTAATTAATTCATTTCATAATTCAGCAAAAAATATATTGAGCACCTGCTTGGTGCCAGATACTCTGTTAGATATTGTAAATACAACAGTAAAAAAAAGATGTACAAAGTTCCCTGCCCCCATTGAACTTTGAGGCAGACAAATGAACAGAAATAAATGAGTACATATATAAAATTTACTGATGGTGGTAAGTGCGAGGACAGACAGCTATGAATGAGAAAAAAAATGGCAGGACCTACTGAGATACCATGGAAGGAGGGTTTCTTTGAAAAGATGCATTTCAAGTTGAGATGTGATGAAGAAAAGGCATCTGTCACACAAATAGCTTGGGAGACAGCAAGCACGGGTTAAGGCAAGAAAGGCTGGGTATGTTGCAGGAACGGAGGGAAACCTAGCATAGTTGAGCGAACGGGACCATGTCATGAAATAAGATTGGGAGAGGTAAATGGTGCCACATTATACAAGGTTTATAGGCCTTAAGAAGTTTGGATTTTATTCTAAAAGCAGTGGGAATCCATAGAAAGGTTTTAAGCACAGGAATCATACGAATTGTTTTATATTTTTTGTAAAGACTACTTTGGCTGCCTGTGGAGAGTGAATAAAAGGTGGACAAGAATGGAAGCACCCCAGCTAATTAGGCTATTTATTTATTGCAGGAGTCTAGGTAAGAGAAAATGCTGGTTTGCATAAAAATGATGTTAGCAATGGGGCACCTAGTTGGCTGAGTCAGTTGAGCATTTGACTCTTGATTTCGGCTCAGGTCATGATCTCAGGGTCATGAGATCAAACCCTGCATTGGGCTCCATGCTCTGTGGGGAGTCCGCTCAAGATTCTTTCTCACCCTCTCCCTCTTCTTCTCCCTGCTGCTTGCTCGCTGTCTTTCAAATAAATATTTGTTAAAAAATGGTGTTAGCAAAGATGAAGAGAAATGGAGAAATTCAACATGGATTATGAAGTTAGAACCAAAGGCAGGATTTACTGATGGTTGGGAAATCAGAAATGTTGAAAGAGTAGAAATCAAGGCTGACATCTAGTAGAAAGGGGAAAAGTGATAATGCAGAAGAAAAGTAATATCAGCAGGAGCAAAGTCTTTGAGCAGGCAAGAGATGATGGCATTGGGGAACACTCCTTCCATTTCAACAAAACAGAAGAGAAATAATGGATAAAGATGTAGGTCAGTGTGTAGACTTGGTGATGGGAAGATGAGAGAGCTCTTTCTGATGGCTTTTGTTTTCTTCACAAAGTATGAGGCAAGATCGTCAGCTACAAGCAGGAAGTGGGAAAGATGTGGAAGGATTGAGGAGAGACGTGAAGATATATCATGGTCACTTTAAAGAATGGGAAAGCAAGTTTAATGCAGAAATAGCATTTGGGGGCAGAGATGAGTGCTCAGTTGAGGCTTGTGATCATATTGAATATTTAAAATGAAAGTAAAGCCCATCAACTCAGCTATGTGAATTTTCTGCAGTCATGTTCAGTAGCTCAGGTGCAAGCCCACAAAAGGCAGTTCAACTGAATTCGATTTGTATCTTGCCATATGAACGTATTTGGGAGAACATAATGTGGTAGAATGGAATGAATGCATGACTAGAGTTTAGAGAAGACCTGGTCTGTAATGCAGTCTCAAGCTACTTGCAAACCATGTGACTTTAGGCAAGTCCCTTAAACTTGGTCTGCCTTCCTTTTCTCATTGGTAAGATAAGAAGGTTGGACCAAATAATCTTTAAGGTTCTTTCTGGCTCTGAAACTGTGTGATTACTTTTTCCCCTTGGGACAATTCCTAATCTCAACCAGTTTCTCATTAATATAGTGTTGTGATAAGCGTGTATACTCTGGAGCCAGACTGCTTGGACTTGGATTTTAGCTCCACCACTTCCCAGCTGTGTGACCTTGAGTAAGTCATTTTACCTTTCAGTGCCAGTTTTCATTTTTGCAATGGGCATTATAATACCACATATTTTACTTAGTAGGGTTGCTGTAAGGATTAAGTGAGTCATGCATGTGACACTCTTAGAACAGCTCCTGTACTGGGTCATCAACAAATGTTAGCCATTACCCGCAACAAGTTCTAGTTCTACATCATCCCTTCAGACATAAAATGTCTGAAAGCTTGGAATTTCTTCTGCTTGCAGGCATGCATACCACCTGACACCATATTTAGAGTGCATCATTTTGTTTCAGATTGGCAGTGTGGCATAGAAAAATTATTCTGGGCCCAGATGAGCCTTGGTTTAAATCTTGAGCTTGCCATTTACTTAGCTGTGAGATCATGAGTAAATAAATTAATGAACTGATATTCAAAGTTCTCTTCTACAAAATAAGGACAATAGAAATATTTATCTGATAGTTTGTGGGAGAAAATGAAATGAGATAGTGCACGTGAAGTACATGATAGTACAGGGCTCGGCATACAGTAGGCATTTAATCAAAGAAATCATTATGATTATGATTATGGTACCCTGCCCTAATATTTACCTTGTTATGTCAGTTCTTGAGGTATAGACAACTTTTGTTCCTGTTACTTGTTATTTTCCTGAAGCACGGAGGAGCAACAAGTAGCCCATCAGAGAGAAATACCTGAAGGTAAAAGCAGTATCAAGTAGTGCATTAGAGACAGGGTAAAGCTAGAAGGGTTAGAATAAAGGGGCGCACATTGTTATTTGTTCAAATAAATACTGTAAACACATAGATTTCTTTTTAACATTGAAATCTTCCTTTAAAGTTTAAATATTGTCTGCCAGTGAGAACAGGTTACTAGAGTCCAAGAAAATAGTATGCCTGATCTACTCCACTCTGTCTGAGAAGGTCACCATTGCCTTTCACTTCTGGACAATGGCACCTTCCACGGATCCCTGCTGATCAAGCTCTAGGGAAGTGGCTGTTCCTGTGAAGTCCTTGAGCTCCTTGATGGAAAAGCTTCATGTGAGGCTGAAAATGTAATAAAATCTCATTCATATATGACCCTCAGAAAACTGCTTTGGAAACAGCACCACTTTGGTTCCTATATTTGAAAATATCCTACTGAGTTGTATTGATTTTTTTTTTAAGGAAAGGAAATAGGGAGGAGAGCAGTTCATTCCAATGCTCTCGTGTACCAGTATTCCAACTAGATCATTTATAAGGCTCAAAAGGAGCTCAGTTAATATCAGTGTTTTAATCTCAGTGTTATTTTCCACATGGTATTAATTAGGAAGATGAATCAGACTCAGCTTTTTTCTTATCAGTTATAGTTCAAAAAATATCATATTTAATTCTAGCTGAAATCCTGGTCATTCTTGTTAAATGCATTGTATCTTATCAGCCTGCTGATTCTTCTGCTGAACTGAATGACTAGTGTTAATGCAAAACTTTATCAACTTAAACGAAAAGTAAACTTTTATCCCAGTCCTAATATTTCCTTGTATATGCTAGTTAAATAAATAACTTAAACGCAGAAGCTAAATTTCCTTTATGAGAGCCTACAAAAAGCGGATTAGTCACTATGAATAAAGGGCTTTCTTTCTGTCTCAGGTATTTGCTTATGTCTCTTGCTCCAGCTCTAAAAAGATTGTGATAGTACTTGTGATCTTACTGGAATATACTGTTCTAGTGGCTGGAGCATCAGCTTGGCTATTGTAATTTGGCAAGTTCACTTTACTTCTCAATCCATTTCCCCTTCAGAAAAAAGGCAATGATAATATCTGTCCTTATCTATTTTGTTTGGAGGTTGTAAGATTAAATGAAACATGGATGGAAACAGTTTGAGCATAAATATATAAATCTGAAAAATTATGACTCCTCAGGAATTACTTAGGCTTACTCATATTTGTGTTCTTAGAAAGTCCCTCCTTCTCCATAAACAGATATGTAGTATACCCCATCACCATCACATTTAAAGAAACACATAGAGCCTCATATTATCTAATATACTTTTAAAAAATGGTTACCCCTGATATGAGGAAGTGGAGATGCAACGGGGGTGGGGGTTAAGGTGGTAGGAAAAGAAAAAATGAAACAAGATGGGATCGGGAGGGAGACAAACCAAAAGAGACTCTTAATGTCATAAAACAAACTGAGGGGGGTGGGGGGGGAGAGGGGTTGGGAGAGGGTGGTGGGGTTATATTATATGTTTAAATTAAAAAAAGCTTAAATTAAAAAAAAAAGAATTAAAGCAAAAAAAATGGTTACCTTGCACTGTGTAGAGTTTGATCAACACATTACTATTTGGCTATCTATGCATGCATCCATCCACTCATTGATATATTCAGCAAATATTTGTCAAGTTCCTGCTATGTGCCAGGTACTGTGCTTTGCTGGATGAAATTTTTAAGAATCAAGACAGGACTGATTCTGGGCTCATGAGTTATGGTCTAGTAAGGGAAACAACAGAAAGTTAATGCAAAGGTTAAGTACTATCTTGGGTGATTGTCAGAGTGTAGTAGAGTACCAAGAAGGAGTTTAGAACCTGAGATGTAGAGGGTAGAGAATTCGGAAAGACTTCATAGCTAAGGCTCAAAGAATGAGTCATTGTGGTCTCACAAAGCTGAGGAGGGAAGACTATTCGAGAGGGGACATTATCACTGCACAGCTCTTCAGCATTTTGGAATGTGTATCCATATTGAGAAATCATCCTATTTATAGGTACCTCTACCTAAATTTGGAGGTGCTTCATGGCTTTTCAGACCTTGTGGGTTATTGGCTCTGTTCCTGAATATACCGTGTAAATGAAATCCTGCCTTAGCATGAACTGATTTTGCTCTTTGATTACTTTTCTAATTCCAGTCTATGGCCATACCACCCTGAACATGCCCGATCTCTTCTGATTACTTTTCTAACTCCTAAAAGTCAAGTTCTCAATTTCAAATGTTTTATTAGAGCCTTCTTATGGTTCTGAGTGTTGTTTATTTTGGTTATCACAATTGCAGATAATTGCATTTGCATTTAACATGAATTTAGATGCTTTTAATGAGTTTCTGAATTTTGACTGGGTTAATTAGTTTATTAGTAGGGAATTGTGTCCACCAACACAAATCTGTTTTATCTATATAAACCCCAGCAAGTATGTATAATTTTCTGATATTAGCATAGGTTTAGAAATCACTCGTCTATGTGATTTAGATAGTGACCATTTATTTATAAACCATTTATAAAACCATGTAAATCACTGTCTAAAATTAGTTGAAGTCATTTTCCACCCAAACTTTCTAGGATTTTCTTCCTCACTGAATTCTGGCTGCTAAAGAGTTTTCAACTGTGTATTAAAGTGGTAGAGGAAGGTTCCTATTCCTCCACATCTTTGAGCACTCAGTATTGTCATTTAAAACATTTTGCCAATTTTGTGGGTATGAAGTGATGTCTCACTGTGTTTTAATATGCATTTTCTTGTTTACTAGTAAGGTTTAATATCTTTCCATGTATTTATTAACCATGTAGGTTTCCTCTTCTATGAATTGTACTATTCATATCATCTATTCTATTCATCCCATTACTCTGTTTGGTTGTTAGTCTTTTTATTATTGATTTGAAGGAAATTATTCTGCGTACTAATTACTATGCTTTGTATATATCATCTCCCAGCCTATGGCTTGTCTTTTAACTTTTCTTATGCTGCCTCTGTTGAACAGATGTTTATTATTTTAATTAACTATAATCTATCAAAGTCCATTCTTTAAATATAAAACTGTGTGGAAGAAAATAATCATTCCCATATGATCGAGAGTCCTCAATAAATTAAAATGAAGCAACTTGAAGTAAGACACAAGATTGTATAGCTAGCTTCATATAATATAATCTTGGGAGGTTATCTAGAAATGCACAAGAGTTGCAGTCACTAACTGCACGGAACTGAACAGACCGTTGAAGAAAGTACATAAAGTTATACAAGATGAGGGGCTCCTGGGTCAGTTGAACTTCTGGTTTCAGTTCAGGTCATGATCTCAGGGTCATGAATCAAGCCCCACATAGGGCTCCATGCTCAGCAGAGAGTCTGCTTGAGATTCTCTCCCTCTGCCCTTCCACTACTCTCACATGCTCTCTCTCTAAAATAAGTAAATGAATATTTTTTTGTGTGTTATGTTAGTCACCATATATTACATCATTAGTTTTTGATTTAGTATTTCAAGATTGTTTGTGTAAAGCACCTAGTGCTCATCTTTAAAAAATACTTATACAAGATGAAAAACTAGAGATTTGCTGTATAAGAATGTGCATGTTGTACAGTAAGTAACAATACTGTATTGTACATTGAAAAATTTGTTGAGAGGGTAGATCTTATGTTACGTATTTTCTTGCCATAATAAAAAAAGAAACTAAATCATTCAGTACAAAAAAAAAAGTAGTTTCATGGGAAATCTAAGTGTTAGCTCCTTTATTTATCAATAACTGTATTCCTTGGACAAGTCATTTCACCTGTCTTCTAATTTTTTTCATATGTAAAATGAGGAAATTATGTGGTCTCTTAAGTCCTATTCCAGCTCTAAAAGATCTAGGGTATATGGAAATAAAGATTGGTTTGGATATGTTCTTATGATTTCAAACATTCATTAAGAATTTTCCCAATTTCAGGAGCACCTGGATGGCTTAGTCAGTTGAGTATCTGCCTTTGGCTCTAGTCATGATCCCAGGGTCCTGGGATAAGGCAGCATCAGCCTTCCCACTCAACAGCAAGTCTGTTTATCCAGCTCCCTCTGCTCCTCCCCCTGTTCGTGCTCTCTTGGCACACATGTTCTCTGTCTCTCCCAAATAAATGAAAAATAAAAGCTTTTATTTTAAAAAGATTTTCCCAATTTCAGACATACAGATTTTCAAGAATCCTACTAGTATTTCTTGGAGGCCTCCTCGTACATACCTATACTCCCTTTTGAACCTTGGGACCACCGATAGTGCTAAAGAAATTCCCATGAATGCTCTTAGAAGACCTAAGCTAAGAGAAGCAAGAAGAATGAAGAACAAGTTGTAGAAGATCAAAAGGGAAAGAGGGAGTGAAGATAGGTGTTTGAAGGGGAAGGCTTGGTACTGTTCTGTATTACCAAAGGCATGTGTTGGTGTCCTCTGTTCCAAAAGTCAGGAAAATGCCTTTACTTTGATTAAAAAAGAAACAGGTCTACTATATGGAGGTAAACTGATCAAATATGTGGCTCTTGATCAAATGCATCCATCAGCAGTATCTGCTGTAGACAGCACTTCTCTTGTCAATTTAAAGATGACCCTTATCATGGCTACTGATCTTTGTTGGCAAATGAATGCCTTTTGCACACTACTTCCATGTGAAAACTATCCCTTGATTTACAGTCAAAGCCATTACTAGATTTTTTTAAATCTGGCTGTGCTGTGGATACTCTGGGCCCAAATTCTGGCTCAGAAACAACTACCTTGGGGCACCTGGGTGGCTTGACCAGTTAAGTGTCTGCCTTCAGCTCAGGTCATGATCTCAGCATCCTGAGATTGAGCCCTACATCAGCGGGAAGTCTGCTTCTCCCTCCTTCGCTGCTTCCCCCTTTCTCATGCTCTCAGTCTCTGTCTCTCTCTCAAATCCATAAAATCTTTAAAAAAAAAGAGAGGGGCGCCTGGGTGGCTCAATGTGTTAAAGCCTCTGCCTTCGGCTCAGGTCATGATCTCGGGGTCCTGGGATCGAGCCCCACATCGGGCTCTCTGCTCAGCCAGGGAGCCTGCTTCCTCCGCTCTCTCTCTCTCTCTCTGCCTGCCTCTCTGCCTACTTGTGATTTATATCTGTGAAATAAAATCTTAAAAAAAAAAAGAAACAACCATCTTATCCGTAAGGTCTGCTCCCATACCCCAGCACTGTCTCAGGTGCATCTTTAAATCATCCCTCTACTTTCCATTGTCCAATTTCTTTTTCCTGATTATCTTCACACTTTTTTCTGCCCCTTTGTCTATATGTCAGTAGCCTGGTTTCATTAGAGAATCTTAGTGTGGTTGGTATTCTTGTGTAAGCCTTCTTAATGATGGGGAACCTGGATGGCTCAGCTGGTTAAGTGTCTGACTCTTGGTTTTGGCTCAGGTCATGATCTCAGGGTTGTGAGATGAAGTCCGATGTGGGGCTTCACACTCAGCAGGGAGTCTGCTTGAGATTCTTTTCCCCCTCCTCTCATTCTCCCTCTGTTCCTCCCCTTGTTCACTCATGCAGTCGCTCTCATAAATAAATAAGTAAGTAAGTAAATAAATAAATATTAAAAAATACTTCTTGGTAATGCTGATTAAACTATGAAAGAAGTCAGATAGCATCCAAGGCTTATAGCAAAATAAAAGGATAAGCATGGCTGTTCTGCCTCTCAGTACCCTTTTACATTATACTGAAGCCCCATAAGACCACTAACTTTTCCTTGAATTTACTTTTATATTCTGCAGTCTGTGCCTCTGCTCCAGTGATCCCTTTTGCCTGAAATACTCTCCTCTCTTGGTCCTTCCTCCCATCTGCTTTACTTA
This sequence comes from Taxidea taxus jeffersonii, assembly GCA_003697995.1. Classification (NCBI taxonomy): domain Eukaryota; kingdom Metazoa; phylum Chordata; class Mammalia; order Carnivora; family Mustelidae; genus Taxidea; species Taxidea taxus. Next base: position 16,189 of record RCUC01042192.1, read on the forward strand.
TTCTTTAAGAACCAGCTCACATATGACTTACTGAAGAGGTCATGGAAGAATTAGTTACTCCATTTTTTAACCTCTTTGTTTATACTCTTCACATTGTGTTATGTCTGCTTGTTTACATCTGTCCTGCAGGTTCCCCAAACACACACACACACACACAGACAAAATACACATTCTATAAACTTCTTGTGTAAGTGGACACTTAATTTTCATTTGTAATAAAAATGTGCCCCTTTCCTAATGGAAAATATAATCTTCCTAGTAAACTGTTCTGTCCCAAATTTTAATACATAAAGAATGAGAAGAGGGGGACAAATACAAGGAGTGACTTGGTTGTAGGAATCAAAACAAACTTCATGTTAGTCCAGTCCAAGTGGATTTATTTTCTCATAGGGAGAAAGTAAAAAACAATTCTTGGACATATGCCTGGGCCTTATTTAAAGGACCATGAAAGAGCGAATTTTCACTTCCATTCCGGTAGGACCAAGTTCTATAGCAGTGATGCCAATCTTGGCAAGTGTGGAACTAGAATCATTACTTTAGGTAGTATACTGTCAACTTTCTTCATGACAGTGTTATAGATGCTATCTAAAGTGGGTATTCCAGCATCAACACTTGTTAAAATTGTGGTGACTGGTTCATTGTGTTTTCAACAGCTGCACATAAATCAATTCCTTCTCTGTAATGGAATGGCTAGGGCAGCTGCCAACAAATATGAAACAATTGTAATTTTCTGACATCTTTAGGTAACTAAAGCAGTATGTCTCTGTTAATAAACTTAATAAAACTCTCATGAATATTGTCACTTCCTCCTTGTGACACCTTTATCACCATTTCTTATTGGTCAGTAGGGACATAATAGAATTTATTTCCAGGACAAAGGATTTTGAAAAACATATTGACTAGTCGTAGTGAATCAACTAAAAATCTACTGATATTTATATCATACAGGAGGGCTACTAGGAGCCTACCATAAATATGTACTCCATGGCGTGCTGAAAGATATGAAATTGGTGGTTTAGTCTCTCCTTCTGTGAAGCAAGCAACAATAGACAAAATGAAGACCTATACATTCCACAGCTCAATAAGGTGATAGAAACCAAGTGCTTGGAGAGTACAAATCAAGGAGAGGTCCTTACTTATGATATAATTTTTTCCCAGAAGGCTTTTTTTGTCTTGTTAGGCTATTTACTCTCCCACCCAAATCATATTTGCTTGTTTGAGGCCTACTGTTCTGCTACAATAAGTTGCAGATATCTGAGAACTTTGTAGATGTTACGAATTTTGAAATTTCTTCCCAAATTGAATATACTCTCCTTTATACCTAATTGGTGGTGATTTTATGCACATTTTGTTTGTTTGTTTGTTCCAGCTTTATAGCTAAATATTAGAACCTGCTCTTCTATTAATTCAGTGGACTAGAACCATTTTCTAAACTGTTAATAGGCCTAATCTAATGTACTTACTGATTTGGACAAAGAACTTTATCACTATTTGACATACAATATATTTTACTTATTTATTTTGTTTATTTTCTATATCTGCTACTGGAATGTGAGCTCCATGAGCGCAGGAATATTTAACCTGTTTGGTCACTCTTGTATTTTCAGAGCCTAGCATGTAATAACTGCTCAGTAAATATTGGTTAATTGAATGAAAGGAAAGTCATGCACGTCTTACTGAGGCCAGTATTAGCTCATGTACCAAGGATAACTACAAGTAAGGAAGAATGAGTAAAAGGTAACTCACTTTTACTGAGTATTTTGCTCAGTATCAGATCTTCTGTTGACTCTGTTTTACTTGGATTATCTCAAAAGTTGTATAAAGTAGACAGTATCTTCATATACAGATAAAGAAATTAATGTTCAGGAAGTTAATTGTCTAGCCCAAAGTCACACCATCAGTAAGTGGCAGGCAAGATTGTTATGCTAGAGTTCAACTCCAGAGCCTTTGTTCTTCTACCACACCACTCTGATCTGGGAAGTCCAGGAGGACATTTATCTGTAATACAACCTGCTGCCATTTAAGTTGTAATCTAAGAGAACTGTATGTCCCCAAGTAGGGCTATATGATAGTCACCTTTATTAAGCAAAGGAATTTATATGATAGGAAATCTCTTTAGCTGACACCTATAGAGAGGATATGAATCTCTGCTCCCATGGGGAGTTCTGTCAATAACAAGACTTGAGTTTAGTTCTGGATCTCCCTCCCATTAGTGAGCCATCACTTCCCCTCTCAATTACCCGAGTTTTCAGCAAAATGGTAGTGGGAGAGTGGTTAGGCCAGATGACTGCCATGGTCCCTCCCAACTCTCAGACTTCTTTTCTCTGAATATGAATGAATGGAAGGTATAACAATTTAATAGGCATTGTTTATTTTCATAGTGGGAGCTCAAATGGCTTTCTAAATGTTACTTTTCCCATTATGTCTTACTGAAAGGTCCCTTTCCCAGAAAGTAATAATGATAATTGGCCCATTATTTTTTAAATACCCTACAAAATTTTCAACAACTCTATTCCAAACTTCACAGTGACTGAACACTGAATATCTTATGCTTTCAACTCACGGGACTTATGTTACCAAAGTACATGGTTGTATTAATATTCACAATGACTTTTTCTTCCTTATTGGAAAGTAAATGATATTATCAACCACTCTGGAATGTAGCTATAGGACTCTTGGCATATGAGCAAATGTAGTGTAATATGTTCATTCATTAAGTCAGTCAACAAATATTAAAATTGCATATGTGTCAGGCACTGTGTTAGGTGCTAGAATACTAAATTTGCTGTCTTTAGACCAATTCAATGCCTTACAAGCTATATTGGGCAAGTTAATATCTTTAAATCCCAGTTTTCTCATTTTTTAAAAAAAGTAATAATAATTGCTCTACCTGCCCCAACCCTCAGAGTTATAAAAATTAAATATGAAATGGTACAAAAAATGCCTTTTTAAACTATAAGGCACTATTTAGTATTGGTAGTTTTTTTCTTTTGGACTCCACGTGTAGGATTTTAATTAATGAGGTTCTTTTAGTCCTTGGACCCCATTAGGGTATTTCAGAATAAAAATCATGAACATGAATTTAGTTCATTGATTCATCCAAAATATCTTAGTATGCCATTGGTAATTCTAGAAGCAGAACTCTAGCTCTACTAATGATGAAAGTTAAATTCTAGTACCCCTTGCTGATTTAGAAAAACTTCTTTTAAAAATCCTTATGTTGCTTGTTCATATTTTAACATTCTATAGATCACTCGTTGTTCTTCTTTTTCACAGGAATTTATAGAAATATTTATTCAATCATGCATACCTTATTTGTTTTAAATTAGTTTGTATGGGTGTTAAAAGTATTTGAATCTGTAAAATGGTGGGTGCTTTTTCAATGTGGCAGAGATAGCAATTTCCTATGTAGTCAGTCACACAAGGGTAGTATTAACAGCAGTGTTGTTCTGTAACAATAGAAATGTTTGAATGAAGTGAAGTGTGCTACAGGCTGCTGCCAGGATGGGTTGTAAACTTCTCCTCTTCCCTAACAAATGTTAAATATCGGCCAGATTGTGTATATGAAAGCAACAGCTTTGTTGGTTCTATTTCCTGTAATCCATGGTCTTTGAGTGCATCCATGATGATGCACTCAAAGACCACACCCTGCCTAGTCTGGTAAAGGGAGTCATCTGCAAACAGATACAACTATGTCCATATGTCCATGATATGTCCACTCTATCAGTTAAGCATTTTATTGCAGCAGTTGTGTGGCATATTATGGGCTGCTGGTTGCTTTACAAGAAAGCCTTGGAGATGAACATTTCCAGTTTGGTTTTCCTCTCTTCCCCTTCAACTGCAAGCAGGATCAGTAATTGTCATCACAAAATAAAACTCAGTTTTGGGTTTTGACATTGGCATTGCTCCCTAAGTGAAGCCAACAATAACTCCATTCACTGTCTACCTCAGTTCCATGTCTCTAAGGAAATGAGAATAAGGAGTGGTAGAAAGAGAATGAGTTACCAGGGAAAGTGTCCAGAGGATCATTATAAAATAGGTATATATTGAGTGTGGAGTACAGTGTGGTATGATGTACTTCAGTGTGTGTGTGTGTGTGTGTGTGTGTACGCTTGTGCTGGGGTGGGGGCACGGTGAGCAAACGAGATGTCATATGCTTAGGTGAAAGAAACTGTACTTACACAGCATGGCTTGGAAATAGTTCTAAACTAAAAGGAATTCAGGTAGAGCATAGAATGGGTAGCCAGGGTAGGAGAAAGGTGCTAATAGTGTTGGCATGATCACAAGTAGTTAGTTACTGACGCCATCTCAGATGTCGTTCCTAGGAAGCTACCTTTCTCTAAGTTAAGGAATCCTGGACTTTTATTTCTTGCACTTCCACCACATTCAGCTTAAATTTCTCCCAGAAGTGCTTTCGTTTTCCCCTTTATTGATGACATTATTTGTAGAAAGAACATTTTTGAAAATATGGAAAAGCAGTTTTGAAGTCCAAAGGTGCCTTGAAACCATCATTGTAGTGGAACAGGGAGTTTTACCAGGAAGTGTGAGATCTCTGGGAATTGAAGTACTAATAGTTTATATAGCAGGGAAGATAGCAAGTTTGAGAACATGGAGTTGAGAAATGAATTTGGATCCGAGTTGAGTAGATATCACAGGAAGCCTGTCATAGACTGACATGAATTCTAAAGATGATATTAACTACTTAGTGGCAAGGGATAGATTGTGTTTTTGTGCAAAGGTCCCGCACATTAAGGAATGAGAAGTAAGAGGAGGAAAAAAGCTTTAAAGCAAAATCAAAGAGAAGCAGTAGGTGAATGCAAAGGAACAGATCCCCCACAGCTAAAGTCTGGTACATGCATTGAGAGGGAAATCTGATGCTTAATTCCTAAAAGGCAATTAGCCAATATACTGATGTTACTGGAACGTTTACTCCTAATGAATCAACTCATCCTGCCTAAGGGACAAGAAGTACTGCTTCCATTGTCAACCATCTTGTCTAGTGTTCAGGGCTCCTGCAAGGGTTAGCAACACCTTTGGGTGCCAGAGACAAGTGAAATAAATAGAGGGACTGTCAGGAGGCTACTAATAATGGTCCCAGTACCACCACTGGTTTGGCCACCACTCCCCACTACCGTTCCTCCAAACAGGGGCTTAGAAAATAAACTGCAATTCTGTGTTTAAGATGCTAAAGAAGAGTATAGAATGATGGGTCTGAGTTAGAAATAATTGAGGTTTAAGTAAAATCTTGATTATTCAAGAGCTCATTATCAGTTTGTAGATTTTCCATACCCTTGGTATTCTTTATTCTCCATTATGCTGTCTGCCTTTTGGTAATTTTGCTGCTCATTAGTTATTTTACAAGAAGGTGGACAGGGAAGGAATAGGAGAATGACAATTTTATCAGCCAGTTTTGCTACCTAGCCTATTAGTGAAAATTCTGATGGGGAAGGAAACAGAAACCATGGGCCAAAATGAGAGGTTTGAGGTCTATATGAATTTCATTTTTCTTCACAGCCTCTATCCCCTGTGAAAAGGTGAACTAATTATATGGCTTTGTGGGGGGGGGAAACTTCCTGATAAATGGAGGAAAATCAGCCCCTTTAAAAAGTGCTGAAAGTTCTATTTTTCAGACTCTTTTATTATTACTATGTTAGGCCAGAAAATACACTATATCAAGCAAGCGTCCTTTGGTTCCTGGCAAGGGGTAGATTAAAAAAATTAATGTGACATTTGTCATAGTAAGTTGTGAATTTTTTAGTGGTGGTAGTCAGAATTGTTCATTTTTCTGAATTACCTCTAACAAGTTTGTTATTCATTAACACTATCATCTATGTTTGACCTCTCTTATAGTTATCCCAGCTCCTGTTTTAATCCCTTTTATTAGAACGACTGGGTAATGTTCTGTTTAATTCATTTCCTTACTCCCAAACTAATTATTTGGGGCTACTAATTAAGCCACATATGTCATTTTTGGCTTATTTATGAAGCACAGATCTAATTGTGTTATAATACATGTTTGGGAAATGTTAAGGGTTTTTATCATGGGTAAATTGATTTGGATCACAAAGGGCTATCCTTTGTGGTAGTCCAGGAAGCAATAAAAGTGACATTTATTTTAATAAAATGTAGCATGTAATATAGCTTGTGGTTTACTTACAATGAGGGAGAAAGAAGTCAAGGGCTTAGAAAAATCACTTAATAAAATCCTAGGTAATCTTCAAGAAAAAAAGGAGTTAGAAAGATGAAGAAATACAATTGTGTTTAATAAAATATTTTTAAAACAAAATGTTAGGCAAATCTATCTTTGCAGAATAAAATAACAAATGACAGTAAAAAGTCAGAAGTTCTTCAGTTTTTGTATAAATTATTCATTTTTTAAAATATTACATATGCTCCAGCTAGAAAATTTTGTGTCAAATATATGTGAAACTAATATTCTTATGTTTTAGAGGGAGTCTAGAAACAACAGAAATGCCTCATAAGTAATATCAGGTATGCCTTCAGTATTTGTGAGTAAAAGATGTATCATGGCATAACTAGCTCCATCCTTGCAGAACTAAAAGTTCTAATACAGAAAAAATATTAGTACTATTGTTTTTGTTTATTTAAATCCTACCTTTTAGGGCTTAATTAATGTTCAATTTGGAAGGATTGCAATTAAGGCTCAGAGTGCTTGAAAGAAGTTCTTTGTTCAGAATTGCCTGCTTACCGTGATGGCTTCCTCACTTCTTGTTTCTAGGAAATCATTTCTAAATAATTAACTAGGCAGTGGTACAAACTGACATAATTGATTAGTTTTTCATGACTCCTAGTAATTCTTGAAAATACAACTCTCCTGATGACTAGAAGCCCTAACAGCCTGATCCTTGGAGTGGTAGTTGGGAGACCCAACCCTGCCACTCACTTGCTGTGGGACTTCAAACAAATCACTTGACCTTTCTGAGCTTTAGAATATCATATGTTAACTGTATAATCATACTCTGGTCACGTCACAAAGATGTGAGATCGATATGAAGGAGAGTTGAAAAGGAACATAAGGAATAACATGGAGGACATTAGGAGAAGGAAGGGAAAAATGAAGGAGGGGAAATCGGAGGAGGAGATGAACCATGAGAGACTACGGACTCCAAGAAACAAACTGAGGGTTTTAGAGGGGAGGGGTATGGGGGGTGGCTTAGCCCAGTGATGGGTATTGAGGAGGGCACGTATTGCATGGGAACTGGGTGTTATATACAAACAGTGAATCATGGAACACTACATCAAAACCTAATGATATACTGTATGGTGAATAATATAACATAGTAATAAAAAAAGGTAATAGCTTCATTCTTTTGTATGTTGCTGCTCATTTATTGAAGAGATGGTCTTTTTCCCATTGGATATATTCTTTCCTGCTTTGTCGAAGATAATTATGTAATTATAGGTTTATTTCTGGATTTTCTGTTCTGTTCTATTGATCTATGAGTCTGGTTTTGTGCCAGTATCATACTGTTTTGATTATGACAAATTTGTAATATAACTTGAAGTCCAGAATTGTGATGCCTCCAGCTTTGCTTTTTTTTTTCAAGATTGCTTTGTCTATTTAAGGTCATTGTGGTTGCATACAAATTTTAGGATTTTTTGTTCTAGTTCTGTCAAAAATGCTGTTGGTATTTTGATATGGATTGCATTAAATATGTAAATTGTTTGGGATAGTATAGACATTTTAACAATATTTGTTCTTCCAATCCATGAGCATGGAATGTCTTTCCATTTCTTTGTGTCATTTTTAGTTTCTTTTATCAGTGTTTTATAGTTTTCAGAGTACAGGTCTTTCACCACTTTGGTTAAGTTCATTCCTAGGTATTTTATTATTTTGGGTACAATTATAAATGGGATTGCTTTTTAATTACTTTTTCTGCTGCTTCATTATGGATATGTGGAAATAAGAGAAGTTTCTGTACATTAATTTTGCATCCTGCAACTTTACTGAATTCTTTTATCACTTCTAGCAGTTTTTTGATGGAGTCTTTCAGATTTTCTACATAGAGTATCATGTCATCTGCAAAGAGTGAAAGTCTTACTTCTTCCTTACCAATTTGGATGCCTTTTATTTCTCTGTGTTGTCTCCTGTAGCTAGGACTTCCAGTAGTACTATGTTGAATAGAAGTGCTGAGAGTGGACACCCTTGCCTTGTTTGTGATGTTAGAGAGAAAGCTCTCAGTTTTTCCCTATTGAGATGGTGTGATCTGTGGGTTTTTTGTATACGCCTTTATTATGTTGGGGACTGTTCCCTCTAAACCTACTTTGTTGAGGGTTTTTATCATAAGTGGTTGTCATTTGTCAAGTGCTATTTCTGCATCTTTGAAATGATCATATGGTTCTTATCCATTTATTAATGTTATGTATCACATTCATTGATTTGTGAATGTTGAATCACCCCTGCAACCTGAAATAAATTCCACTTGATTTTGGTGAATTATTTGTTTAACATATTATTGAGTTCAGTTTGCTAGTATTTTGTTGAGAATTTTTGCATCTATGTTCGTCAGGGATGTCGGCCTATAGTTCTTTTTTAGTGGTGTCTTTATCTGGTTTTGGTATCAGGGTAATGCTGGCCTGATAGAATGAATTTGTAAGTTTTCCTTCCTTTTTTATTTTTTGGAACATTTTAAGAAGAATAGGTATTAACTCTTCTCTCTCTCTTTTTTTTAAAAAGATTTTCTATTTGTTTATTTCGCACATAGAGTGAGGGAGAGAGACAGAGAGCAAGCACAGCAGGGGGAATGACAGGCAGGAGAGAAGCAGCCTCCCTGCTAAGCAAGAAGCCTGATGTTGGGCTTAATCCCAGGACCCTGGGATCACAACCTGAGCCAAAAGCAGCCACTTAACTGAGTCACCCAGACAACCCATATTAACTCTTCTTTAAATGTGTGATAGAATTTGCCTGTAAAGCTGTCTGGTCTTGGACTTTGTTTATTGGAATTTTTTGATTATTGGCTCAATTTCTTTGCTGTTTATTGGTCTGTTCAAGTTTTCTAATTCTTGTTTTGGTTTTGATAGGTTATATGTTTCTAGGAATTTACCCGTTTCCTCTAGTTTGTCTAGTCTATTGGCATATAGTTTTTCATAATACTGTCTTATGATTGCTTGTATTTCTCTGGTATTGGTTATTATTTATCCTTTCTCATTTCTGATTTTATTTATTTGAGTTCTTTCTCTTTCCTTGATAAGCCTGGCTAGAGACCACTTTCTTACACCATACACAAAAATAATTTCAAAATGGATTAACAACCTAAATGTGAGACCTGAAACCATAAAAATCCTAGAAAAGAACACAGGCAGTAATTTCTTTGACATTAGCTATAGCAACTTCTTTCTAGCTTTGTCTCCTGAGGCAAAGGAAACAAAAGCAAAAATAAACTATTGGGACTACATCAAAATAAAAACCTTCTACACAGCAAAGGAAACAATCAACAAAACTAAAAGGCAACCTATAGAATGGGAGAAGATATTTGTAAATGACATATCTGATAAAGGGTTAATATCCAATATATATAAAGAATTTATAAAACTCAACACCCAAAACCAAATAATCCAATTTAAAAATGGATGGAAGACATGAACAGACATGTCTCCAAAGAAGGCATACAGATGGCTAACAGACACACAAAAAGTTGTTAATCATCACCATCAGGGAAATACAAATCAAAACTACATTAAGGTATCACCTCATATCTCTCAGGATGGCTAAAATCAACAACACAAGAAACAACAGGTGTTGGCAAGGATGTGGAGAAAAGAGAACCTCCTTGCACTGTTGATGGGAGCAACCACTGTGGAAAACAGTATGGAGGTTCCTCAAAAAGTTAAAAATAGAACTGCTCTATGATCCAGCAGTCACACTACTGGGTATTTACCCAAAGAATACAAAAACACTAATTCAAAGGGACATGCATCTCCATGTTTATAGCATACATTATTTACAATAGCCCCTATATGGAAGCAACCCAAGCATCCACTGTTTGATGAATGGATAAAGATGTGGTGTATATATACAATGGAATATTACTCAGCAATAAAAAGAATGAAAACTTGCCATTTGTCACAACATGGATGGAGTTAGAGAATATATACTGCTTAGTGAAATAAGTTAGAGAAAAACAAATACCATAAGATTTCACTCATATGTGGAACTTAAAAAACAACAAAAAAGGCAGGGGGAGGATAAGAGAGAGGGAGAGAAACAAACCCAGAAACAGACTCTTAATTATAGAGAAGAAAAATGATGGTTACCAGAGGGGAGGGAGGTGAGGGGGTCGGGAGTAAGTTAAATAGGTGGTGGGGATTAAGGAGTGCACTTGTCATGGTGAGCACAGGGTGATGTATGGAATTATTAAATCACTGTCTTGTACACCTGAAGCTAATATAACACTGTACGTTAACTAATTGGAATTAAAATAATAACTTTTAAAAAAGGTAAAGGCAACTCTGGATATAAGTTATTATTGTTAACCTAAGAAAGTCAAGTATTTATTTAATAATAACAGTATGGCAATGTTCCTGCTTTTGAGGCTTTTTCAAATTTATCTACATTTTGTCAATAAGCTCCAACTTCTCACTGAATCAGACAAGACAGTACATTTGGTGATACAGTTCGCCACTGTGCTGAGGGGCAGAAGCAACCATCTTTTTAAAAATGTAGCTTTCTAGAAGATTTCTGGGAAACAGCAACAGATATATTGCCATTTTTAGCCTAATCATTTTGTTGACCACAAGGCAGAATGGCAGATGGGAGAACTGTAGTCATTATCCAAAGGTCAGACTTGATAAGCAGACTGCTTTTTCTTCCCCTAACTCCCATATGTCTGGAGGGGCATGTGGGCAACAGGGTAAGTCAGAAATCTTACTGTCAAAAAAGTATTTAAGTGATTTTTTACAAATAGAGCTGGATATATTCTGAACAGAATAACAAGACTCCCGTCTTCAAGGAGTTCTTAGTCTCAAGAAATGAGGCAACAGCAGGAACTTCAGGCAGAGTCCATATCTATCTTGTTGCTTGGCTCAAAGTAGGCATTCCATAGATGTCATCTGTATAATGGACTGAGTGAATGGTTGGACAGATGAGTAATGAGTGAACAATAAACTCCGAAAGGTAACTCCTTGGTGTTATTGTTTGGAAAAGCAGAGACAACAACTAGAAAACCTTTAGCAGTGTATCTTGAGAGTCAAGCATCAATTTACACCAGATATTGAAATAATTGAAATTTAGACCAAGGGTGGAAAATACATTGATTATTTTTATTAATTTATATGTAAAATGAAAATGAAACTTAAAATTAAGAAGTCTAGCTCTTCTATACTCCATTGAAATACTGTATTATGAAGATATGTTATGTTGAATAGTTTATCATAATTATTTTTTAATCAGTTTGATTTATTTTCTACCAAAACATCTTGGTGGTAGCATTTACACTTTTTCTTTCACTGGTGGTGATCTATCCATCAATAAAAACTTTAATCCTGTACAAACCCTACAAGGAAGGTAAGATACTACAAGGGGAAGATGTGGGTTCCAGCCCCTCTCCACATTCATTATAACTTTGGGTAAATCACTGAAGCTTCCCTGAGATACAGTTTTCTCATCTACAAACCAAGGACATTAACCCTTTTCTTCATCATACGGATGTTGTGGAAGTACTTGGTAAGTGTAAAATTCTATAATAATGTCATTTATTGTTAGGGAAAAAATTAGAAATAATGTTAGTGTTCCAAGCTTTGGTTTCTGACATTCTGGTGTAGAAGGTGGAGTGTAGTCTTTGAATGTTGGCTACCACTCTGAGAACATTCAACTTAAAGATGGTTATATAGAAGATTCTGGGGTGCCTGGGTGGCTCAATTGGTTAAGCATCCAACTCCTGATTTTGGCTCAGGTCATGATCTCAGGGTCATGAGATCGAGCTCTACGACAGGCTCCAAGCTGAGCTCAGAGTCTGCTTCAGATTCTTTCTCTCTCCCCTCCCTCTGTTCCTCCCCCGTTCTCTCTCTCTTAAATACATACATAAATAAAATCTTATAAGAAAAACATTTCTGAACATTACCATTAAATAAAATGTATTTACATTTAATTGTTGAACAGATTGTAAGGTATAAGTTTACACTCCGTTTAGATGGTAGTACTCTTTTGAAAATTTCTCTTTATATATCTAGGCTTTATTTATATTTGCCAATCTACTTGGCATATACCATGCATTTCTGTGGTCTTCAGTGAGCAGAATAAAGTTGTTTCATTGATAGGCCCTCATAGCATTTGACAAGCACCAAAGTTGTTAGAAGCTTTGCTTTAATATTAAGTGTCACTCCCACTAAACTGTAAAATAACCATTTCAGTTTGGAGGCTTATTATTTTATTAAAACATACATCAATTCACTGTCCTTTAAAATGTAACTACATTTAAGAGCAATAGGCAAGCCACAGCCATTCTTTGTGTTGGATGAGGTTGTGTGTCACCAAGTGCTAAAATCTGGTTGTCACTGAAGCACAATCCAAACTCCAAGAGGGAAGACAACTATTAAGAATGAGCTTAGAAAAAAGACATTTTGTAGATATATTAAAATAGAAAACATAAGCTGATTAGGCAAAGTTCCAAAGATTCATTAGTTTATTAAAGTATATTGAAATGAATGTTTGAGAGATTTAAATAAATTAACCTTTAATGAGTACCCAGGGGCCAAGGAAAAAGAATGACAGAGGATTAGGAGTATTTTGTCTGATTGTTGCATAATGCACACTGATTAGGGTATTTTTTCTGAATGCTCATTGCTGTATAACAATACTAATAAATAAAAAAGATTAAAATATCTCCAGATTGTAATTGTTGCCTGCTCTTATGTGCACACAAATACCATGCTTGGATTTAATAGCAGTCCCTATAACTCTGGCAGAGACAGACGAAAATTTTTGTCATTACATCATTATTTTTTGAAATGTCTCATATGTGAGCAGTGCTTTGGTCCAATTAGGGTAATTTATTCCTGACATGCTAGACATGCCTTTATTATTTTGGCATTAGATTCTTATTCTGAGTTTTGCAGTACACGTGCTCTAAATAATAGTAATTGATAGCAAGTTACTTAGAAGATGTATTGGTATTTAAACATCTTTTAAAAAAAACTTTTCTGAAAAAAAAAAACTTTTCTGGACTTCCTTACAAGTTCTGGTTTATAATTGGAAAAATTCTTAAGGAGAGTTTGGGAACAGTGTTAGAAATGCTTTGGGTTTTTTTTCAGGGTGCCTTAACAGTATTACTTTCAAATCATTTATTGACTGTATAATAAGTTTTGAGTTGGGGGTACTAGGACAGCATTCTTCTAGACCTCCCTCCTCTCTGATTTTTTTGCTCCATTACTGAGTTTTATATCAAGTTTTTATTAATGTCTTCCAGCTACACTTTTGTTTTTGTTTTACCTTAAACTCAGAGCTTGCAGATCACATGGTTCTACTCTCATTTTTTAGATGAGGAAACCTCCACAAAGAACGACTTGCCCATTTGCCAACTGAGTTGATGGAAGAGCAGACACCATGGCCTGTGTCTTTATGACCTGTTCTTCCACTATACCTAACTGCCTCCTTTGCATTTTTCACATTTTACCAGACTGTTCTTTTTTTTAAAAAGATTTACTTATTTATTAGAGAGAGAGAGAATATGCATGATGGGGAGGGGGAGAGGGAGAGAAATCCTCAAGCAGATTCCCTGCTGAGCATGGAGCCTGACGTGGGGTTCTGTCCCACAACCCTGAGATCACAACCGAAACCAAAACCGAGAGTTGGATGCTTAACCAACTGTACCACCCAGGTGCCTGTTAACAGATCTTTCTTAAAGTTCAATTTTATCACTGAAGAATCATTGAGATTGCAAGTGACATAGGCAAACCACACTGTAGCCTGATTTTATTAACAGTAGTTGTAGTTTAGACACAGTGCTTCCCGGCATTCTTCATGACATCGTACATATAGTTAAGTAAAAAGAATGATCTACTTGAGGGCAGTGGTGACTGGCCTGCAGTCCCAAGGGTTGTAAGATTTGAAGCCAATCCCCTAGGCAGTTTGGACTCTCTCTCTGGGGATAAGAAGAGAGACACAATATTTTGAATTATTTTAGCTGGTATCTCCTGGAGCAAGGAAAGGAATGTAATGCCGTAATTTTACTTGCCTAAAATTTTTCCAAGACTTCAGTTTCTTTTTGTTTTTGCCAGCAACCCTTCTAATCTTTCTTTCCATTTTTTCCATAGAAGCATCATAAACTGGACAAATTTAGGTCTAACCAATTTATACCACACAACCAATGCAGTTTTCCACATATTGTAGATAATGAGTAAATGAACTTGCACTCTAAGTGTTGTCTGATTTTATCTTTAAAAAAAACCAAAAACACACTTTGGTCAGCATATACTCATTTGTTCCATTTATAGCAGTGGTTTTCAGTCCTGGTTTACATTATAATCACCTGGCATCTTTTAAAAACTAGATCCTAAGGCCCCACCCAGACCAATTAAATCAGATTTATAGGGAATAGGGCCCAGGTGTTGGTATTTTTTTTTTAAAGTTCACCAGGTAGCGTTAATACGTAGCCAGAAATGAGATGCACTGCAAAGTCTTGAGCTTTTCTAGGGATGCTCCTAACAAATCTGTGAGGTTAGGGACTGGGTCAAGACAGAAAGTACTTGCTGAAAAACAAAGGAATATGGGAGTTTCTTTTGACATTGTTCACTTTGTGGCAAACCCAATTTGGGTCACATGTGTATCAGAGAAAACAGTTGCCTTTTAGGAGGCAAAAGGGAGGACTCCTAAATAGAGTTGATTCAATGCACTGCACCTATATGGTCATGCTTGGCATCTGCCCAGGAAGGTAGGCTACTTGGTTAGATATTCATGGCCTTAGTTCATTGCTATTCTATAACTTCTTTGCACCATCATCCTACGAAGTGTGGAATTTCCAGGAAAATCTGAGCCTGTAAATATACCAAGGATGTAAATTTATCAGTCCACATCTGTCTTTAAAGAATGCCTTTCCCCCAAAAACAACAACAAAAAGAACCTAATGGAAGATGGAAATGGATTCAATTAGGGACAAAATACAAGTTGGAATGATCTTTTAAATCAAAGTAACCCATTCCAAGATCTCAGGAATGTCAGTTGGACTGAAAGGATGTTTGGGTCTATTCCAGTCCTGGATTCTTCTTAAAGGCCGTTTTAGAAAGTTGCTGTGCTATCACACTCTGACTTCACCTGGTACAACAGATTCCTCTATAGTGTAATCAGAATAATTGGACTGTCCATTTGCTGCTTCTGGGGTGCCTAGAACTCTTAGGTGCTAAGGATCTGTGCAGTGTTTAAGGCCTTTACCTCATGAAGTAACAGAACTTAAACATCCATGCAGTGCTCTTTTGTTGCAGAGAAGTTTTTTTTAAAGATTTTATTTATTGGGGCCTCTGGGTGGCTCAGTGGGTTAAAGCCTCTGCCTTCGGCTCAGGTCATGATCCCAGGGCCCTGGGATCGAGCCCCACATCGGGCTCTCTACTAAGTGGGGAGCCTGCTTCCTCCTCTCTCTCTGCCTGCTTCTCTGCCTACTTGTGATTTCTGTCTGTCAAATAAATAAATAAATTTTAAAAAAAGAAGCCAGGTGCCTTATTAAAGATTTTATTTATTTATTTGACAGAGATCACAAGTAGGCAGAGAGTCAGGCAGAGAGAGAAGGGGAAGCAGGCCCCATGCAGAGCAAAGAACCCGATGTGGGGCTCCATCCCAGGACCCTGAGATCATGACCTGAGCCAAAGGTAGAGGCTTAACTCACTGAGCCACCCAGGTGCCCCCAGAGAAATTCTTAAGCTGAACTGTTCATGGAACTGAATATGGCTATAGGACTCTCTTAATGCAATCCATCACTTCGCAGTCTCCTAGAAACCCTGACTTGCTCTGTCAGTTGTTTGTCTCAAAGCATCTTTCTGAAATGAATATACCTTAAAGTTAAAGATGATTAGAGTGCTTCTTCTCCAGGAGACAATTACATTGCTATATTCTGTGGCAGGGTGAAAAACAACATAGCATTAATTTTACCAAGTTTTCTTAGAGCATTGTTAAAAGGAGAAACATCAGCTTAATCCAACATACTATAATAGCCAAAAGACAACTGCTATTAAAATGCAAAATTTTCTAATAAGACCATTTTGAGGAGTTCTTTTGGGAGGAGAAGAAAGAAATATAAAGGGAAGAATGGAAGGAATTTATTAAGTCTTCCTGACCTTCAAATACACTTTGTCAGTGGATGTTGTAGACAAACCAAGTCTGAGAGCTATTATTAAAATGTTTTTCTCTCTCCTTAGCCCAATAGTATGTTATCCTGCCTCTTAGACTATTCTGCTTTATATTTTCTAGATGAATTGATGTCTTTTGACAGGCTTTGTTAAGAATACATAGTAAAGGTCAAGTATAAGACATTTGCTGGCGTTCCCTGGCAGCCTTTATGTCATGGTAAATAGAGATTGGAAGTGCTTTTATTTTCAGCATAGCTTTGTGGATATGCTTCCAATGGATTGTGCATTTTCTCATACTGAAGCCCACAAAACTTGCATGATTTTCAAGACTGAGATTTAAGAGCTTTAAAATGGAGTCATCTCATACTCCTTTCTTTCCCTCAACTCCCAGATCTAATTAGACACCAAATCCAGAGGATTCTACTTCATGAATATCCTGAAATCCACTCATCCATGCATTCCCACTGTCTGAAATAATATTATTGTCATCTCTCCACCATATCACTCTGGTGTTCTAACTGGTCTCTCTACCTCTGGTGACTTCTCACCTCCACTGCATCCTTCATTCTTCCATAAATGTAAGATTCCTAAGGCACAGATCAGATCTTGGCAACCTTCCACCCATAATACACACCAACCCACAAACACCCAGAAGGAACCCCAAGGTCCTAATAAGTGCTCTGATAGAAAGGTACTGTGTATTCCTGTGGGGCAAGCTTTTGGGAATTAAGAAACATTTCACTGAAGAGGTAACATTTCATCAAGGTTTTGAAGGATGAATAAAAGCTCTCTGGGTGGAAAAAGGGACAATTATAGTTCAAGCAAAGGGAATGGTATGTATAGAGCACAGAAAAGAGAACAGAAACAAATCCATGCATATAGTGTCCATTGAACATCAACAAGGGCGCAAAGAATGTACAATGAGGAAAAGATTCTCTTCAGTAAATGGTGTTGAGAAAACTGACACCCACATGCAAAGGAATGAATTAGACCCTTATCTTACACTTACACAAAAATCAACTCAAAATATGTTAAATATTTAAATATAAAATTTTAAACTAAAATTCCTAGAAGAAAACATAGGTACAAAGCTTTATGACATCGGTCTTGGCTGTGATTTCATGATATGACACCAAAATCATAGGCAACAAAAGCAAAAACAGACAAGTGGCACCACATTAAACTAAAAAACTTTAGAAAGGAAACAATCAACAGAGTGAAAAGGCAAGCTACTAAATGGGAGAAAACATAAAGGGCTAATCCCCAGAATATATGAAGAGCT
This sequence comes from Taxidea taxus jeffersonii, assembly GCA_003697995.1. Classification (NCBI taxonomy): domain Eukaryota; kingdom Metazoa; phylum Chordata; class Mammalia; order Carnivora; family Mustelidae; genus Taxidea; species Taxidea taxus. Next base: position 33,764 of record RCUC01042192.1, read on the forward strand.
CCTACAACTCAATAGAAAAAAAACCCTAATAACCCAGTTTTTTAAAAAGGCTAAAGACTTGAACTGACACTCTACAAAGAAGATGCACAAATGGCCAACATGTATATGAAAAGATGCTTAATGTCACTACTGTCAGAGAAATGCAAATCAAAACTACAATGGATATCACCTCACACTTGTGAGGATGACTGTTAAAAAAATGAAAAATGTTGGAAAGAATGTGGAGTAATTGGAGCCCTTATATAATGTTGGTGGAAATTGGAAATGGTACAGCTACTATGGAAAATATATGGAGGTTCCTCAAAAAAAATTAGAAATAGAACTACTGTATGATCCAGCAATCCTTTGTCTGGGTATTTATCCCAAAGAATTGAAATCAGAATCTCAAAAAGATATTAGCACCAGCATTCTTTTTTTCATAATGTGGAAATTACCTAAATATCTGACAGATAAATGGATTAAAAATACTAGGATGTACATACCATGGAATATAATTCACCCATAAAAAGGAAATCCTATAGAATGTAAGAACATGGATGAATCTTGAAGACTTTATGCTAAGTGAAATAAGCCTGTCACAGAAGGACAAATCTTGCATGATTCCACTTACATGAAGTATCTAAAATAGTTGAACTCATAGAATCAGAGTATAGAGTGGTGGTTACCAGTGGCTGAGGGGCAGGAGGAATGGAAAATCGCTAATCAATTGGCATGAAGTTTGATTTACACAAGATGAACAAATTCTAGAGATTTGTTGTATAGCATCATGCCTGTAGTTAACAATCTAGTACTGTACACTTGAAATTGTGTTAGTGGTATAGATTTTATGTTGTGTTATTACCCAGTAAAACAGCTTTTAAAAAAAGAAGCACAGATGTGAAAAGACATAGCATGTTTGAGGAATTTGAAAAGTTTGGTATGAATGAAGCCAAGAGTATTTGTGGAAAGTAGCAAGAGACAAAGCTGAGGTAGTGATTTGGGCCAGATTTCCTGTATTTATCTGCCTTCCTTTCTGATTGTACTCTTTTTGAGGAAAGAAACTGTGTCTTATTGAGTCCTGAAATGCTAGGGCCTAGCACACTGCCCAGCACACAGAATTGTTTGAATGAATTCGATGAATGAGAATTGACTATCTGTCAATATTATTTCATAGATTCCGTCATTCCAATACATAATGAATATCTCAGACTCCAGGCTGGAGCAAAATTAAGATCCTACTTATTCTTTCATATAACAAGTAAGACTTGTTTGAAATACAGATTAGTTCTTTTTTGCAGTCTTTTTCCTTTATAGTCATGTTATCTTCTCAAGGAGTAGATTCTACCTTTCGCCTCAGTAATAGATTTGACTTCAGTCCAGAGACATCTCTAAAGGATCTAATCACTGTTGACACCCTGATACTCCTCAGGTGGCATTGTTATAGTGGAGATATGGATCTATAAAAGATGTATTATCATGTTCCAGAAATCTGTTTTCTCCTGTGTGTTTAATTTTGCAGCTTATGCAGAGTTGTTTTTCATACATTCTTGAAAAACTAATCCAAAGGAGGATCAAATATTAGGAGTGTAGTAAGCATAACTCCAGAACAGTAGTGATATAGTATAGCAAAATTAATGGGGTTGGGGAGGGAAGAATGGAGGATAAAATTTTTTGGACGTGTGAATGAAGATTTACTGTATTATCTTTAGGGAATGCTAAATCATAAACCCATCATTGGTTAATTAGAAGGCAATTAAAATTGTAGCACAGTGATTGGATAAATAGTTAATGAAGGCTAAATGAAATAAAAAAAGGAAATCTAGTGAAATTAGTGTGTACATTTTAGGGAAAACAAAGATAAAAATGTTATTCATGCAATGCCTCAGTCTTGAAGGATACCAATTCCTTCTAGCATTAACTGATAAAATTAACTCTGCAAAGACCAGCATTCCAGCACTCACTCTCCCCTCCAAAGCATCCAACACTGAAATGCAGATTTATCTGACTCTTACTTCAATTTTCACTGACTTACAGCATGTGAAATTATTTTTCTGAATCTTGTTTACAACGTTATTTACTGGTGTCTTAAGAATCTGTTAGAACAAATTGGTGTACTCTGTGTTTAGTAACTGTTCCTACTGAAAGGGCTGGCTCACCTGAGGTTCTTGACCAGATCCAGCTGACTTGCTAGTTTTCAAAACCAGCCGAATGGTTTCTACAGGGAGAATTGTGCTTGCTTTTGATAATTACCTTAGCTTTATGAAATCAATCAGCCTGAAGGGAAGACCTCATTACAGATCTGACAAGATAGACTCCCGTTTCAATACCAGAACAACTCTCTGTCCTCAGGCTCTGAAATCTGCAATTATTTATTTTATTTAGACAGAGACACCCATAACACAGTGCCTCTGGGCACATTCTCAGGCAAGTATTAAACAGATAACCTAATGGTCAGTGTGTTAGGAACCCACCCTTTTGCTGTCATTCAAGTGGAAAATTGGTCAACAGGAATTGTAGCATGGCCTAGAGCCAGCTCAAAGCAGGCACTGATGAATCACCATCTTTCTAATCCCCACCCTCTAAGATGTGGAGAGAAGGGTGGTTGCTGTAACTGTTCCCTGGGCTAAACTACAGGAAAACAAGACTTTCTCTTCTGAGTTCCTCTGAAGACTACCAGACTTTATCTTAAAGAAAATGATAAATCGCCTACCATCTGTCACTTTGAACTGGTCTCTCAAATCAACACTTTTTTGAACTTTGTTTTCATCGAGGAATGTGATTTTGCTGTGTTTCTCAACCCTTAAATTGTACGGGGGAAAAGAATCCTGAAGCATTCTTCTTCTTGAAGTTGGAAATAAATATTTTGCTTTCCTGCTCATGGAACTCAAGCACCTTAACAGATTAAGTTAAGACTTTTCTGGAGTAATTCACCTTTACTAGCCCTGAGACATGTCAGCCCCACAGGAAAAACACAGAGAACATTCTGAGCATAGGAAAATACAGATTTGGAGAGAAATCGTCCTTCTCCATTCCAGCTCTCATGTCACTGTTTGAAATGTTCTCATAGTAGCCAGCCGAAACAGCACTGATTAAAGCTTTGAGGAGGCATTTCAGTTGTAAGGGTAAAGTGTGGTTCTTTTATGTTGGAAAGTTCAAGGTGACAAATATGGTCTTCTCTCCTAAAAATAGTACAAGCCAAGAGCCATCAGTGACTATTCCCAGCATTATTTATTAATGTTTTACCTTGATGGTTGTGTATTATCTGAAAGAAAAAGAGGCTTTTAAAATGAATACAGAGCTAGCATCTCTCAAACTATAAATAGGATGTAGCCTGGGGACCTTAAGAGCCAGCCACTCAAACTTTCTTATTCCATTTTTGAGACAAATTCATATAAACCCTCGATTAGGCTAGAAGAAGGGAGCTATATGCTTATTTAGTGTCTAATATGTGCTAGACCCTAAATATACATTCTCTCATTGAATTTTCCTCACTTCCCTATAGGAGGGGGCATTATTCCCATTTTACGGTGCAGAAGCAGTCTCAGATCAAGGGGCTTGCTTTATACTTCTTGTAAATGATACACCTAGTAACTAGCAGGTGTGGGTTTGAATCCTGGTCTATTCTAGAGCAGCACTGTCCAGTAAAATTTTCTATGATGATGGAAATAACCTGCACTGTGCTTACTACTACAGTAGCCACTAGGTGCATATGACTACTGAGCACTTGAAATGTGGCTTAGTGCTGCCCACAAACTGAACTTTTCATTTCATTTAAACTTAGATTTAAGTAGTCGTCTGGCTACTGTGGCTAATGGCTACTGTGGCTAATGGCTAGTGTGGTGGACAGCACATCTCTAGGAATTGCCTTTTCTTGGCTGTAGTTTGTAAAGCAGGAATCTGTAACCTGGCATACATAGAACTGTTAAGAAAAGATACATATATGGAGTTTCTTTTATAGTATTTTCTCATATAAGGGTCTTAGTGGAAGGACAGTTTTGCCTTTGGAAAGGGAGAATGAGGTTATGCAGAATCAAGGTTAGGGGTAGAGTGTATGATCATCTACCCCACTCCCCAACGAGTCTTCAGACATCCTAGGATAGAGGGGATACCAGGAATGCTGAAGGAACCCAAAAACCATACTTCCTTCTTTCCTTCATGACAGCCCCGGAAGCAGGATGGTTGGCATCCAGGGTGGGAAACAGGACTACTGTACCCAAGTTGTAGCTGAGTTCAGTTCACTATGCATGTCTGGAGTGTTATGACATTGTACAAGGCATCATGCGGAGCATCATGGAGGAGATTTTAACAATGACTGGGATGTAAAGTGTGTGTTAAAGCAATTTACAACCTAGTGGCAGTGGGTAAGGCAGGAGAGAAGGAAGGATAAGACAAATACTCAAAGAACTATAAAGCAAGGTATGCTCTAAAAGGCATATGAAAAATGCAGATGAAGATCTGAGGAGAACCAGAACAGTGTTTTAGAATTAAAAAGAAAAAAAGCCCAAGTTCCTTGCTATATTATTAGCTGTATGACCTTGGGAAATTTAAACTCTAAGTTTTCCTTGCTTTGTTGTAAAATGGGAATAATAACTAAAAAATAAAATTAAAAGATCATGTTTGTAAAGCATTTAAGTTTGTAAAGCATTCTTAACAGCCAGTGAATGGTTGATCCCCTGGTAGCCCTGCTCCATTGCTGTGTATGTAATGGGTTGGGTGAAAGTAGATAAGGAAAAGCATCATGATGGAAATAGCATCTGAGACAAACCATTAGAGAAGGATAGTGTTTTGAAGGCTGGAAATCAAGAAGTACATGGTGGAGCAGTGTGAGCTAAAGGTGTGGAGATAAGAAAGTAATGGACGATTCATTGAACACCAGGTAGTCCCATTTTGCTAGAGTGTCAGTCTTTTCTTTTTTTTTCTTTTGTGTGTGTCAGTCTTTTCTACTCAAAGCGTGATTCCCCACACCAGCAGGATCATCAGCATCATCTGGGACTTGTTAGCAAAGCGGTCCACAACCCAGACTTTTTAAAACAGAATCTGCATTTTATTATTATTATTTTTAGAATCTGCATTTTAACAAGCTCCCCTGGGAACATGTGTGCACATTAAAGTTTGAAAAGTGTTGGGGTAGAGTACAAGCTGGTGCTTGGTAAGAGACGGTGCTCAGAATGGGTAGGGCCTTATTTTGAAGGACTAGAATGCCTGACCGAGTAGTCTGGGGAGTCCCTAAAAGTTGCTGAATGATCACAGCCAATAAAAATCTGCCTGTCACCTGTGTCACAGCTTGAAAGAATGACATAAATGTACATTTTTCCCTGAAAGGTTTTATGTTCACCACTATTCAAGCAAGTCCCTTAGTAGAAAAGGATTTTGGCCCTTTTCTTTCTCATCACTTCCCTTGTTCTCTTCGCTCCCCTATTAATCTTTTACGATGGCTCTTGTTTCAACTAAACCAGTTATACAGAATATTGAACCCATGAAATGGACAAAAGTAGGTTTCGTTTGACATCAGCTAAGACCTGGAACTGAGAAATGTTCATTGGTTTTGGCTGCTAACCCCTGTGGCTGGACAGTGATATTGCAGCCCAAATCTGTGACACATTGCAGATGTTCTCTCAGAAGTAGCAAGTGGAGCAGCTCAGTTGTGAGAGCTGAAAAAAGGGAGTCAGACATTTTCAATCCTACACTGAGGAAGGAGGAGAGGCTCCCAGAGATGGATAAATCCTACAAAAGCACCTGCGAGCACATTAAGGTCCTGACCATTATCCCAATAACCCCGTGTTTCTCCAAAAGTTTTGAATTAAAAGCTAATTTGGAGACCCTCTACTTTCCCTTATTACCATGGAGTCCCATGTCTGATTTCAAACTGAAATCACTTGGAAAATAGGACTCAGGTTACAGAAAATTGTTTTATACATGAATTAGCTATAGTGTTACTTTTGCCAAAAATTGATACTCTTTTTTTTTTTCAATCTAAATGTCTGTCTGGAGATTACTGCCTTGAATTGAATTCACCAGATTTCTCGGGACCTAACCATTTTCTTTGAAAGGGAACTAATCCAAAGTATAATTGTGTTTCCTTTTTGCTAAGATTGTGCCACCTTAAGTCTATGGGCCACAGCTGCAAATAAGAAGTGGCAGGGACCCACAGTGTTAGATTGCATCGTGAAGGTTAGCCCTCATTTGACCTGATAGTGGAAAGCTCTGTAAAGTGAATTGTGACAGTAACTATAACAGCAGCTGGGCACAAAGAGATCATTGATCTTCTTTCACAAGAGTCATGAAAATTCTTCAGTGCTCTCCTCAAAGCCCAGGAATCATTTGCATCTGTATGGCAGACATCATTGCATGTGAACTCACTGAGAACCACACTTCATTCTGAGAGATTTAATTTGCTGGTTCCATTGGATGAGAAATGTCATTCTCCAAGGACCCCACCTCCACCCTTCCCTAATATGCATTCTCTCCAGAGTGGCCTCATTTGTGTTATGAAATCAAATAATCTGTATTTTGACTTGACATGAAATAACAGCTGGTCAGCTCTCTAAATCTGTCAACCTGGTTTTAGATGAGATTACATTACTACATGGACTTAATTGTGATCGTAAACTACAGCAGTAGCAAAAACCTATAACACCAATGTTTATTGTTTTCCTTCATTTTTTTTACCAATTTATGCTTCCCTTTAGACAAACTGTATATTTTGTGGAATTAGGCAATGAAGGGACTAGATGTGAGGAGAAATGAATGACCAAAGTTGAAAGTTTTATTAAATTTATCCTCAGGAATAAAAGGGCAAGGACTATGAGAACTATATAAGACTTTAAAAAATTTCTCTTTTTTTAAAGATGCATTTATTTATATTAGACAGAGAGAGAGAGAGAGAGAGAGAGAATGTGGGAGTGAGAGGCAGAGGCAGAGAGAAGGAGAGAGAGAATAACCCAAGTGGACTCCCTGCTGAGCACAGAGCCCAACACCAACTGCATCTCAAGACCCTGAGATCATGACCTGAGCCGAAATCAAGAATCTGATGCTTAGGGGCGCCTGGGTGGCTCAGTGGGTTATAAGCCTCTGCCTTCGGCTCAGGTCATGATAACAGGGTCCTGGATCGAGCCCCACATCGGGCTCTCTGCTCAGCGGGGAACCTGCTTCCCTTCCTCTCTCTCTGCCAGCCTCTCTGCCTACTTGTGATCTCTGTCAAGTAAATAAATAAATAATCTTTAAAAAAAAAGAATCTGATGCTTAAATAACTGAGCCACCCAGACACGCCAGACTTCAGAAAATTTCTAACATTGCTATGTTAACTATTCACGAGTCCCTCATTTGTTTTTCTTGCTGTAATAATCAGTAGAACCCTTAAAAAGTTAGACATGCCATGCTCTTATTTTAGGGACAATAAGCAAGTTAAGAGTTGAATAAAATGCATCATCCTTCACAGGCAGTTTGGGGGAGATGAAAGGAACCCTCAAAATAAGGAGGCAGTAGTTTTGAAAAAGGTAAGCAAAGCAAGGTGAATCTCTGGGAACACAGCAAGGAATGGTCCCCAGACAGAGAAGTCCCCCTACGCCCCCCAGGATTTAGGCCCGTCAGGAATTCTATAGATAAAATTCTTGTATTGCTTAAAAGAATGAACTAAATAACCTCAAAAGTTTCCTCCTCATCTACTATTTTCCTAATATCTTCCTAATCTAATTCCTACTAGAAAAATAGGAGAGGGACGCCTGGGTGGCTCAGTTGGTTAAGCAGCTGCCTTCGGCTCAGGTCATGATCCCAGCATCCTGGGATCGAGTCCTGCATCAGGCTCCTTGCTCGGCAGGGAGCCTGCTTCTCCCTCTGCCTCTTCCTGCCACTCTGACTGCCTGTTCTCTCTAGCTCTAACAAATAAATAAATAAATAATAAAAAAAAAATAGGAGAAATAGCTTCCATAAGAGATTTAAAGATAAATTCTGTAGTTTTGGTGAGAATTACAATATGGTCATTGCTAATATTTTACATTTAAGTCGTAATTTCTGCAGTAAGAATTCTTGAAATTAAAATGGTAGTTTTCTTTTAAGAATTTAAATCATTTTATTGGGGCTGTTTTATTTACCGTAGCACTCAGCTTGAGTCACAAATACATGACACAGAAAAGCCTCTAAGTACCTATTGATTTACTGATTTATTGGTTTATTTAGTGTTGTCTTAGGGGAGAAGTAAAACAATACAATCCAAGTGTCTAGAAAGCACTGGTGTCAAAGGATTTTGCTATCTCTATAGCCCTTGTTCTTAAACAATAAATTTCTGGAGACTGTATTGGGTCCCAAATAATACAAAATGTGGATTCATATTCAGTGAATCAACTTACTGAGTGATTCGTCTTTTTCACCTTGATATGAGAGCATTTTCTATAAGAAACTAGGCCTGAGATGGTGTGCTAAATTATCAGGATTTTCACATCTGGATCGTATATGAGGTGGATACACAGAAAATACTTGAAATCTCAGTTTTATTTAGTGTCAAACAAATATCTATATGCTAATATGAGGAACAAAATACCTAAATCCCTAAAGTTAACATCTGGGACTAAATAAAAGGCAAAACAATTATAGTCAAATATCTATGACCAAATACTTTTAATTTAGCAGATTCTTTTCCCCAAACTCCAACTTTTCAAACAGCAATGAAAAGACTCAGTGAAGAAAGTAGGTTCTATCCTTGGATCAGAGCAAATTCAGACCACTCTCCTCACACTGTACATCAACAATTATAGAATTTGAAATGGAATAGAAATGGAAATTCAAAATATGGTAGTGGCAGTTAATATTTCTTGAGTATCTGCTATACGCCAGATGTAATGCAGAATGTTCTACATACATAATTTCACTTTAATCCTTTTAACAGTCCTATGAGTTAGGCACTGTTATTAGCCTCCTTTTATAGATTATGGCTCTGAAGTTCTATAACATCTTCAGTCAGCGACTTAATAAGGCAGGGAAATGGACTAATATATTATTCTGTAAAATTATCAAATGGAAAACAAAATAAGAAAAAATTTTCTGATTAACCGTCATTAATCAGAACCTCCTAATCCCTGAGCATTCCTTTTGATCAAGCTTTCACAGTCCTGCAGTATGGTGCTCAAATGATGGAGATGCATTTGAAATCTAATTATTTTAAGTAATGTTGATATAATCAGCATCAGAACTTTTAAGTTGTGGCATTAATTCTTGATTATCAGCTCTCACATCTTTACTGTAACTACATAGGTTAATAGAATGAGTCACCTACCCCCTCCCTATTGAGTATTAATTCATTCAACACTCACTATAAGCCAGGCTTGGTAATAGGCACCAGGGATACAGATGGAGGGGTGAGGAGAGAGGGTAGAGTGTTGGGGAGGAGATCCTCCTAAGAAGAGTTTACAAACTTACAGGGAAAAGGTTTTTTTTTAAACTCACTTAGAATAGTAAGATAATAACTTTAAATATATATATTTTATCTTTTTTCTGTTTGCAACAACTTGGTACAAATGTTATCAGTCCTCTTTTACACATTATGAAACTAAGACTAAGAGAGATTACAAGAATTGCCAGATAGTAAAAGACAGCCAGGATTTTAACCCCAATCTGCCAGCCTCCAAAATACATACTTTTTCCCCAATACCATGCCATCTTACATGGAATTTGTTTTGTTCAGTATAATACTGCAGGAAGAAATACCAAGAAAAGTTTTGCAATAGTATACTAACATTTGACTTGCACTACTCAGGTGCAAGAAACCTCTTCATTTGTAAATTGTATTAAAATCCTGTCCTTGTAAATAGTCTTGGTCATTATTGGAATGTTTTTAATACATAGCAATGGTTGTTTGTTTCTTTAGTTCTAATTATGGTAGGGATTTAATAGAACATAGATATGATGCAGTGAGCAGTTGACTTAAGACACAGAAGTGAGTTTTCATTCATTCACTTACTCAGGTGATATAAGGAGGAATGTTTGACAAGTTCCAGAGGACTTTTAATGGAGGTATTCCAAGTGGAGTCTGATTGCTGAAGGAATGGTATTTGTTATGTGGGCTGAAACATTAGCATAGGGTTACTTTTAACTAAAAACAATAATGTAAGGACATTTTGTTAGAACCTTAGCATTCATTTTACTGAAACTTGATTGACTTTTAGCTGACTGGACTCCAAGCTTTTATTGACCTTTTACAACATTGTCTGAGAATTAGGGGGCACCTGGTTGTCTCAGTAGGTTAAGCATCTGCCTTCGGCTTGGGTCATGATCTCAGGGTCCTGGAATCGAGCTCCACATTCCCACATTGGGCTCTCTGCTCAGTGGGGAATCTGCTTCTCCCTCTTCCTCTGTGCTCTTGTTCTTTCTTTCAAATAAATGAATAAAATCTTTAAAAATATATATTTTTAAAAAACAAAAAAAAGAATTATACAGCTATGGGCCATAGAAAAATTGAGGATTAAAGAATGAGCCATGCCAAGTCAACCTGATTCCTCTTTTGATAGGATTAGAGAATCAGTGGCTAAAAGGCTTAAGAGAGATCACCTAACTTTGGTCTTTAACAAAGCTTTTGATTCCACGTTTCATGAAATTTTAATTGAAACACTTGAAATTCCAGGTGCTGCTGCCAGAGGAGTAAGAAACTCTCTGCACGCCCCTGGCTAAACCATGTAAGACTTGGAGAGTAGAAAGTGCCTTTTGCCATTTTAGATGTTGCTGGAGCAAGTAGTAAAGTAACCATGCTCCGGCATCATTTGAAAAGGATAGGAGTAACACTATCCAAACCTGGGTCATAACTCCCTATCATTCCAGCTTACCCCTTGCAAATTCCATATCTTTGTTTTCTTTTCTTGTTTGCTGTAGTTGTGGTTTTCTTTTTTAGAAACTGCTATGTTATCATTGGCAGTGACTTTGACACCAGGGTAGTCTAATAATTATAGCTACATTAACTCAACAACCCTTGCAGTGAAAGAGAGAATGGAAAAATGTCAAGAGATAACTGGAGAGAGGCACCTGGGTAGCTCATTCCATTAAGTGTCTGCCTTTGGCTCAGGTCATGATCTCAGGATCCTGGGATCGAGCCCCACATCACGTCAGGCTCCCTGCTCAGCGGGATGCCTGCTTCTCCCCCCACCCCCTACAACTCGTGCTCTCTCTCTCTCTCACCGTCTCTCTCAAATAAATCAATAAAATCTTCAGAAAAAGAGAGAGAACCTGAGGAATATATGACCAAGCTTTTTCAAAGGAAGAGTGTGTTCAGCCATAGCCACATTTAATGAGGGTCCTATCTCTTTAAGGAAGGAGGTAGGAGATAATGGATAGCTTGTGGCCAAAAAATGTTAATTTCCCAGAAACATCAGGGATCTTCTCAAAGATGAGCCACAGTCTTATAAGACCCTTTATTTTAATTCTGTACTCTTCAACAAAATTTGGAAAAATTACACAGGGCAACTAGCTTTAAGGAACTCACCTGTTATTCCTAGGCTCTTGAGATTTAGAGAGTTTTCCTCTAGTGGCTCATATCTAGAGACATCCCAGTCCTTAATAGAGTCTGGATTTTGGCTTTCTTTTTCTTCTTTAGGATTGAACCAGCTGCCCTTTGACCCTGCCAACAACAACGAACCCCTGCAGTTTGGTAGTGCCAGTGGCCCTCTGGTCACAGAAGGCCTCATTGAGAATGGAGGGGAGTCAAGCAAGAAAAGAAAGAGAACAAATGCTCCTTCAGGTAAGCTAGGCAATAAGGCACCGTCTTGAGCCAGTGATGTTGAGTCACCATTTTCCCAGAGCCTAGTCTGTAACTGGCACTGTGTGGGCATTTGTAAGAACTACAGAAATGAGAGAGTCCCCTGCCCTCAAGGAACTAATGGTGGAATAGAGAGGGGAGAGGGAAAGCACAGACGTGAATAACTCTAATAATGAGACAGGGTATCACTGGTGCTGTGGTAAATGTGGAAAAGGGGGGAAACCCAACGGGAGCACAAACGGGGAAGAGTGTAATTCAGCCTTGTGCCTCGTGGAACACTTGACAACAGAAGTGACATTTGTAGAGGTCACTGGGTGGCTCAGGCTGTTAAGTGTCCAACTCTTGATTTCTGCTCAGGTCGTGATCTTGGGGTCATGAGACTGAGCCCTGAGTTGGGCTTTGAGATCAAGTTCTGCATCAGGCTCTCTGCTGGTTGTAGAGCCTGCTTGAGATTCTCTCCCTCTCCCTCTCCCTATCCCTTCTCTCTCTCCCTCTCCTTATCCCTTCTCTCTCTCCCTCTCTCCTTCTCCCCACCTCTCTAAAAAAAGTGACATTTGTAGCTCACCCTTGAATGGGCAGGCTTGAGACAAAAAAAGATGAGTGAAAACATTGATTTAAGTAGAAGCATTGCATGAATGAATGGTTTCATTGTATATTTTTCTTTGTATGTACATGTGGTGTGCTACCTTCACTTTTACTTGTAATGCAGATAACCGAATATATCTGCAGCACCCCCCCACCCGCCTTGTTTCCCACAGTACACACTCTGCCACGTGCATTTTATGCCCTCATAGCTCTCTTGGATCAGGTGATTTTCCTAAATCGTTTATAACAGCCAACTGACTTTTTGTCCTCCTACAATCCCTGTTTACCTTCATGTTCCATTAGCCTATTCTCAGGTTAAATTTCTCCAAAATGAGTGGGGAAGCATTAGGAGAACCAAATTTTAATTGATCATTTGGCATTTTAAAATGTATCTCTTTGTTTCTTGGCTATTCATTTGAAAACAATATCCACCGTATGTAGAGACTGAGATTTGGGGGTGGGCCTAATAGACACATTCGTAGTGTTTTTGTTTTGTTCTTTTTTTTTTTTACTATTACTTTTATATTCTCCTTATACCATGGGGCATATTTACAAACATAAAACATCATATCAGATTCTTAGATTATAGGTCCTTCCTGTTTCCAAATCAAGGTATTTGTCAAATACGAGTTCGAAAAACAAAAACACAGTAAAACAGCTATCTGGATCCCTTGAGAAAAGAGTGATTTTTAGAGAACTGTATTTTCTGAAACATTGGAAAGGCATAGTTTCCAGCTAAGGAACTGGTGTGAGTTCTAATCCCAGCTCTATTTCTGTCTGTGACCTGGTGGTATTTCCTTAACCTCTCTGAGTTTTACTTTCCTCAGCTGTAAAGTAGAAATGATACTAAACCCACCTCTTAGGATTTAAATGCAATTATATAGGTAAAGTGCTTAGCATGATATCAGTAATTATTTAATAAATGTTGCTATTGTTTTGTTATAATTATTATATAATGTTATGAACTTTAACTTTTTAAGCATCAACACATTTCAGGTTAGGTTAACTATTATGGATTATTTTAGGTTAACCGTTATGAATACAAATTGTGTGTGTGTGTGTGTGTGTGAATGGATCTGCATTTTTTTTTTAAAATAACAATTTTTATTAGTTATTAGGAAAATACAAAACCACAAAGAGATACCATCAGACACCCTGGATCTGCATTATTTTTATTTTTTTTTTAATTTAATTTTATTTATTTATTTGTCAGAGAGAGCGAGCTCAAGTAGACAGAGTGGCAGGCAGAGGCAGAGAGAGAAGCAGGCTCCCTGCCAAGCAAGGAGCCCGATGCGGGACTCGATCCCAGGACGCTGGGATCATGACCTGAGCCGAAGGCAGCCGCTTAACCAACTGAGCCACCTAGGCGTCCCAATACATGCCCTCCTTAATACCCACCGCCAGGCTCACCCATCCCTCACCCAGGCGTCCCTGGATCTGCACTTTTAAGGCGTATTCAACTCTGCTTGATCATTTAGAGGCATAGTTATGGTACTGCACCATAATACTGTCTTATAGTTTTCAGTGTTTGCTAACGAATATATAGGCCTTTTATCTCTACTCTAAAATGTCCTAGACTGTGGTAGCTTTTAAGTTATTACAGCCATATTTTATATATATCCTGTCTCTTTTCTATAGCCTGCAATCACTTCTGATTTCTCAATGTCCTTTCATGCAACAGCCCTTTTTCTCCTTCTAATCAGTTACAAACTTTAAAAAAACAAAACAAAACCCCAGCCAGCTCCAAGTTGGTATTTCAGATTAGTATATTAAGTAAGAGTTAAATCAGCTGTAAGAGAACCTGCTATGGAGAGAGTTATAGGATTTAGGGCATCAACTTTTTTTTTTGATAAGGAGTAGTGTTATTTATTCAGTTATATTTTGTAACACCTTTTTAAAAATTTTTTTTAATTTTTCATTGTACCAGACTTCATTGTTTATACACCACACCCAGTGTTCCATGCAATATGTGCCCTCCATAATACCCACCACCAGGCTCACCCAACCTCCCACGCCCCCCACCCCTTCAAAACCCTCAGATTGTTTTTCAGAGTCCATAGTCTCTCATGGTTCGTCTCCCCCTCCAATTTCCCCCAACCCCCTTCTCCTCTCCATCTCCCCATGTCCTCCGTGTTATTTCTTATGCTCCACAAATAAGTGAAGCCATATGATAATTGATTCTCTCTGCTTGACTTACTTCACTCAGCATAATTTCCAGTTCCATCCATGTTGATACAAAAGTTGGGTATTCATCCTTTCTGATGGAGGCATAATACTCCATAGTGTATATGGACCACATCAACTTTAATACATCTGTTTGGGCTGCGCTGAGGCCTTTTTTGATCACTTACTCATTTTTCCATTGTGTTCATAAGTGATGTGCTAGTTTAGAGTAATACCTCCTGAACTGTAGTTAACTCATGAGGTTGGGGAAAGGGGGCGTTCATCTGAACTGTGAACTAACTTTAAAGAATTGCAGTTTTATTTCTAATGAGCATATTCAGTGAGAGCAAAGTAACTGTTGCAGATATAGGATTTTAACAGCAGATTATATTAATCTATAATTAGCCGAATCAATTTGCATTCAAATAATGAATACGCTGAAGTTCTTAAAAAAGACTGTTTTCTTTAAATAGGTGAAATAGGCCCTGGCAGGCTAAATTAGCTCCCTTGCAATCTTTTTCACACTCTTTGCCTGGTGAACCCTTTCTTTGTAAGTAGTAACCTTTCTTTGTAACTCCAACCCAGGTTAAATTACCACAAATTACAAAAAGGTGAAGTCCAAATTAATGAGGTTTTACTACATAGGGAGTATCTTATAATTGTTCTGTTGACAATCTTATGGTATTATAAATGAGCAGATTAACTTATAATCATTTTTTCTTCCTATGCAGTACTAGACATAAGGAGGAGAGAAGATATTTTCTGAGTAGGAACTTCCTTCTTCCTTTGTCACTGTCCCCTCCATCTTGGCAAGGAGGAAGGCTAGTGTTGGAAGTCCTTAACAGAGTTTCCAACCATTTCAGTTCTAAGCTGAGCTATACCTCCAGCCATTATATCGATGAACCCTATGACCCCTTTAAATCAAAGCCATCTTTCTCCCTCTCCTGTCACTGCAAATGACGAGGGCTCTTTGACTGTAGTTCTAGTTCCTCACCATACCTTCTGTTTTTCTTCCTTTCCCATCCATCCCTCTTAGCTCATCTTAGCTCGTCTTTTTCTACAATCTACCACTCTCCTTTTATACTAAAATTGATTTCTTAAAGGTCACCAGTGACCTCCAAATTGTCAAAGTCAGTGGTCTTTTGGCTGGTCTCAACCACCTTGACCTGTTTGGTTCATTTGTTGCTATAAACAACCTCCCCTACCTTGAATTCTCTCTTCTTCAGCTTTCCCTGGCAATATCCTTTTCAGATTCATTTTCCTTTGCTGTCTCCTTCAAGCACTCTTTCTCCTTTTTCTCCCTACCACCACTTTCAGTGAGTATACTATTATCCACATTTGTAGGTAAAGAAATAAAGGTTTGATAAACTAAACTAAGAGTGAACATCTAGCAAGTGATTTAGTCAGGCCTATAACTCCACACCCTATCTCTAATTACTATGCCACATTTTCAATGCTTGTAGATATTAGGAATCTGGACCTGTTACTAAAATGTGTGCTAAACATTGGTGGCACACTAGGGAAATCTGTATTCATGTGAGAATAAGGTGAGCAAAGATTTGATCATTTCTAGGATCCTTTCAAACTCTGAGATACCATGGCTTCTTCTTTTCAGCTTTTTGTTTCCCCTGCTACTCCCCAAAACAAGTCTTTGAGTTCAGACAAGGTGATCTGCTACTAAACAAGCATTGTGCCCACCTACTTAGTCCCTTGCTAATGCCATTTTTTTAAATCTAACATGATCTCTGTCTTCTTTAACCTGTCAAAATCCTGTCCAACTGAAAGTGCCTAGTACAAGTCCAGCCTTCTCCAGGAAGCCTTCTGGATCATCCATTAGAATTGTTCATTTTGGGATGCCTGGGTGGCTCAGTTGGTTAAGCAGCTGCCTTTGGCTCAGGTCATGATCCCAACATCCTGGGATCTAGTCCCACATCGGGCTCCTTGCTCAGCAGGGAGCCTGCTTCTCCCTCTGCCTCTGCCTGCCACTCTGTCTGCCTGTGATCACTCTCTCTGACAAATAAAATTTAAAAAAATCTTTATAGAATTGTTCATTTGTACCTCTGAAACCCCTTGGTCATTATATTCATATGACTCATTTGACACCGATTATAGGTTACCTTGCAGTTATCTGCTCATAGGAATATGTCTTAGCCTTTTAACTCAGGGGCTCTTGACTCACATGACTTTTAGCAGAGATACAGTGTCTTGCACACAATAGATGCCCAAGAAATATTTGTTAAGTGGTGCCTGGGTGACTCAGTCAGTTGGGCATCTGCCTTTGGCTCAGGTCATAATCCCAAGGTCTTACAATTGAGCCCTATGTTGGGCTCCCTGCTCAGTCTGCTTCTCCCTCTCCCTTCCCACACTTGTGCATGCACTCTCTCTCTTCCTCTCACTCACTCTCTTAAATAAATAAAATCTTAAAAAAAGAAATATTTGTTGATTGATCATGTCTCTCACTGAATAATTGCTTTCCATTGGCCTTAATATTCAGTATTATTCTCCTGTCATTGCTAGAGTGGAGCTGTGTGTAAAACTGGGCACTTGGTATCTAATGTTGATCAGTTGATTTCCTCACTTGATGCTAAAGGTCAAACTCCAGACATTTTAAGATTATATCCTTAGATAAGTCACACATCAAATTTGGGTGCTAGTGAAAAGAATACCTGGCTCTAATGGAATCTTTGCCTCTTTACTAGGTGAAATTTCGTGAGTGCCCAAGGGAAACTTATAGGTGGAGTTTGGGTGTCCTGTCCCAAATCCTCTGTAAAGTAGAGCAGTAATCTGGATTAGACAATACTGCAGTATTCGACCACAAACTCCTCCTTTATAGATCTGGCTGTTTTGCATCCTTTATCTTTTTTTTATCAATTTTTTGAGGGGGTAGGAGGTGGAGGGAGAGGGAAAGAAAGAATCTTAAGCAGCCTCTGCACCTACTGCAGAGCAAGATATGGGGCTCGATCTCACAACCCTGAGATCATGACCTGAGCCAAAGTAAAGAGACAGATGTTTAATCAAATGCTGAGCCACCCAGGCACCCCTGCAGCTTTTATCTTAAGGTGAGCTCAGCATTCTTTAGTGTGTTTGCTCTCAAATTTCACCTTTTCCCAATGGAAGTATTTCCTTGGTGATGATACAGTAGCACAAATTGTCTAAGATTGTGGAGTCCACTTCTTCAGATGATACTCTATGGCTAAAGAGTAGACCACTATTAAGCCTTCATCAAATCATAATGCCAAGTTCCTGTCCTGAAGATGCCAGCCACCCTCCGATGTGAGATCCACCTGAACTTGCAGAAGCAGAGATAACAATCTTCTTTCCAAATACTTCCAAGAAAATAAAGAATCCATGAGTCAATATAGCCATTGGGATGATGATTAAAATCGAATGCATTGTTTTAAGCAATATCATGATATATTAGTATTCAAAGGAAGTGTCAGCTCTCTGGAGGAGTGGGCAACTAACCTGGGGATAATTATGATACCAGAGTGATGATGCAGATGTGGACATTGTCTTGTTTCCATTGTCTTCTCTCATAGGCCTGCTTTGAAAGATAGGTTTGCACTTAAAGACGTGATGCCCAGTACTGAACAGTATTCCCGAAGTTCATGTGAATAATGAATAGCTCGTATAAAAAGAGATTTTCAGCCATTTTCCATACAATAGGGACCTCCAGATAATATCTACACTCAATCAAGGAGCTCCAGATAGTATCTAAACTTGATCAGAGACCCCTAACTCAGTTTCCAAGGTTTCCTTTATAATTTCTGGAAGCCAAAATGAGACTTGACAATATGAAAGATGGTGAAGAGTTCTAGCACTGCCAACACAAGATTACTAAGAGGAAGTGGGCCTGAGCAGCAACAATGAGGGGTTGGTTGGACTTAAGGAAGAAATATATTGGAATGAATTATTAGGGAAAGTTGCTTAAGCCCATTTGAAAGAGAAATATAAAAATGAGATGAGCACTCATCACTTTGGGAGTACTTTTTTTTCCTTTCTTACCTAGAAGAGGGGCAATGAACCAGGAAACTTTTCTGTGACACTTAACAGCCTTTTGATTTACCTTGGACTCACAGGGCTGAGACTTTTATTTCACATGTACTTTGAAGTCCATAAATGAAAGCACTGATTGTTTTTAAAGAGAGAAAATGCCACCGTTTTATATCTTGGTGTTTGGTATTTCTAGCATGTCAGCTGAATTATTACATTGCCAAAGGCAAGAAGAGCCCATTGTTCCTTCAAATGGAATTAAAATAAGAAAAAAAACTAGACTAATAGCCCTACTCAGTTTCTTTAGTCCTTTGGACATTTTTATCTGATTACACGTTCAAGAAATAAAGCTGTATCTTGGTAACTAGAGGATCAAAAAAGTGCGCTGACTTCTGTCTTTCTCAGGTTGATAGAAACTCAATGTGAAATTTTTATCTTCATGGACTGTCAGAGGGAGGGGAGATTGAAGGTGACACAAAAGAGAATAGGGATGCCTGGGGGGCTCAGTCGGTTATGCTTCTGCCTTCACCTCAGGTCATGATCCCAAGGTCCTGGGATCAAGTCCTGCATCAGGCTCCTTGCTTTGCAGGGAGCCTGCTTCTCCCTCTACCCTTCCCCTTGCTTGTACTCTGTCTCTCTCTCTCTCTCT
>ML094307.1:0-33489 GCA_003697995.1 Taxidea taxus jeffersonii
CCATTGATCTACATATCTGCATTCACATGAATACCATGCTGTCTTGATTACTATAAGTTTATAGTATATATTAAAACCTAGTGGTTTAAGTATTTCAGATTTGTCATTTTACCAAGCTCTTCTTGCTTTTCTAAGTCTTTTACATTTCTTACAAATTTTAGAATCAACTTTTCGATTTCTACAATAAGAAAAACCTACTAGAAAGTTGATTGGGATTGCATTTGATCATTTTGGAGATAATTTACATATTAATAATATTGTCTTTAATTCCAAGAACATGGTATGTTTCTCCATTTATTTGGATATTCTTCAATTTCTCTCAACCATGTTTTATAGTGTTCAGTATACAAACTAATACATGTTTTATTAAAAGTGTCCCTAATTGTTTCATATTTTTGATGCTATTGTAAATATCATTTCTGAGGGAGAAATACTTCATTCTCTTACTATTAAGTATGATATTAACTGTAGATTTTTTATATATGCCAGTTATCAGGATGAGGAAGTTCCCCCATATGTTGAGATATTTTTTTTCAAATGCCTTTGTGCGTATGTTGACATGATTGTAATTTTTTTTCTAATTTGATCTGCTTATACAGTGAATTATTTGTTGATTTTCACAATGTTACAATAACCCTGCACATAATAAATCCTACTTGGTTAGTGAGGTGTAATCATTTTAATAAATTTCTTGCTTCAATTTGTTAATTTTTATCAAAATCTATGTCTTTGATTATAAGCCATTTGGGTGTGTACTTTTAATTTCTTGTACTGTATTTCTCTGGTTTTGGAATTTAGTGATACAAAGTTCATAAAATGAGTTGGGGACTTATCCCTTCTATTTTCTGGAAGAATTTGTATATAGTGTTTTTTGTTGCTGAAGTAAAGAAATAAATATTAATCAGTGGGGCAGAATTTAAAGTTTTCTTTGTGGGATAGTTTTATCTAAGAATTTAATTTATTTAGTTGATGTAGGGATACCCAAGTTATTTATTCCTTCAGAATAAGCTTTGTTAGTTTTCATCCTTCAAGGGATTTTACTATTTCATCCAAGTTGTTACATTCATTAGCGTAAAGTTGTTTATCATATTCTCTTACTGTCTGTTTAATGCCTGTTGGATATTAATAATGTCTTCCCTTTCATACTTGATATAAATAATTTGTTTCTTTCTTTAAAGATTTATTTATTTATTTGAAAGAGAAAGAAAGAGAGAGATCATGAGTCAGGGTGAGGGGAGGGAGAGAATCTTAAAACGGACTCCCCCTGGGGTTCCTGGGTGGCTCAGTGGGTTAAGCCTCTGCCTTCGGCTCAGGTCATGATCCCAGGGTCCTGGGATAGAGCCCTGCATCAGGCTCTCTGCTCGGTGGGGAGCCTGCTTCCCTTCCTCTCTCTCTGCCTGCCCCTCTGCCTACTTGTGATCTCTGTCTGTCAAATAAATAAATAAAATTAAAAAAAAAAAAAAACAGACTCCCCCTGAGTGAGGAGTCAGATGTAGGGCTCAATTCCCTGACCTATCAGATTATTAACCGAGCCAAAACTAGACTCAGATGCCCAACTGACTAAGATCCCCAGGTGTCCTTTCTTTTTTTCTGATCAACTTATCTAGAGTTTTATGAGATATATAATCTTTTGAAAAGATTGATATAATTGCCTTTTTAAAAATTATTTTCTCTATTTCTGTTTCATTTGTATCTTCTCTTTATTCTTTAATTCCTTGTGCTAAATTTGGGTATAGTTTCTTCTTTTACAAGTAAAAGCTTAAATCATTGATTTAGGAACTTTCTGCTTTACTAATATAAACGCTAAATGTATATTTTCCTCTAATTGCTACTTTAGTTGCATCACACAATTTTTATATGTGTTTTTCCTTCTTAATCAAGTAAGGTATTTTCTAATTTTTCTTTTGATTTTTCCCTTTGGCTCATGGATTATTTAAAAATGACTTAGTCAGCTCAGGCTGCCATGACAAAATACCATAGACTGGATGACCTAAACAACAGACATTTATTTCTCCTGGTTCCAAAGGCTGAAAAGTCAAAGATCAAGGTACTAGCTGAGTTGGTTCCTGGTGGGATCTTTGACTTGAAGATAGTTGCCTTCTCCCTGTGTTCTAACATGGCAGAGAAAGAGAAAGAGAGAGTGTGTTTATGTCTCTGTTCCTCTTATAAGAACACTAGTCCCATTATGGGGCTCCACTCTCATGACCTTATCTAAACCTAATTACCTCTCAGAGATACCAATTCAAAATGTCATCACATTGGTGTTAAGACTTAAACACACGAATTTGAGAACATAAACATTCAGTTCATAATAAAAACTATGTTGTTGAATTTCCAAATAATGGTTAGTTTGATGAATGTTCTTTGTGCATTTGTAAAGAAGCTAGTGCTGTATGGAGGGGTCTATAAATATAAATTAAGTCAAGTTGTTGACTATGTTGTTCAGGTCTTCTAAATCATTTCTTATTTTCTATCTACATGTTCTATCAATTGTTCTATCAATCATCTCAATTACTTTAAAAATGATTGTGAAATCTTTATAAAGGTGAATTTATATATTTCTTCTTTTAGTACTATTTTTGATGTGTGTGTTTTGTACCTTTATTATTTGGTGAATACAGGCTTAGGATTGTTAAGTTCTGTCCTTTTTTAAATTTTAATTTTTTTATTTTATTATTAACATATAATGTATTATTAGTCCCAGGGGTACAGGTCTGTGAATCAGGTTTACATTTCACAGCACTCACCATAGCACCTACCTTCCCTAAAGTCCATAACCCAACCACCTTCTCTCTTCCCCCCTCCCTCACATAACCCTCAGTTTGTTTTGTGAGATTAAGGTTCTCTTATGATTTCTCTCCATCCCAATCCCATCTTGTTTCATTTATTCATTTCCTACCCACCAAATCCCCCAGGTTGCCTATCAACTTCTTCAAATCAGGGAGATCATACGATAATTGTCCTTCTCTGATTGACTTATTTCGCTCAGCATAATACTCTCTAGTTCCATCTATGTCATCACAAATGGCAAGATTTCATTTTTTGATGGCTGCATAGTATTCCATTGTATATATATATATATATATATATATATATATATACCACTGCTTCTTTATCCATTCATCTGTTGATGGACATCTAGGTTCTTTACATAGTTTGCATATTGTGGACATTGCTGCTATAGACATTCGGGTACACATGCCCCTTCAGACCACTACATTTGTATCTTTAGGATAAATACCCAGTAGTGAAATTTCTGGGTCGTAGGGTAGCTCTATTTTCAACTTTTTGAGGAATCTCCATGCTGTTTTCCAGAGTGGTTGCACCAGCTTGCATTCCACCAATAGTGTAGGAGGGTCCCCCTTTCTCCACATCCTCGCCAGCATCTGTCATTTCCTGACTTGTTCATTTTAGCCATTCTGACTGGTGTGAGGTGGTATCTCATTGTGGTTTGGATTTGTATTTCCCTGATGCCCAGTGATGTGGAGCACTTTTTCATGTGTCTGTTGGCCATCTGGATGTCTTCTTTGCAGAAATGTCTGTTCCTGTCCTCTGCCCATTTCTTGATTGGATTATTTGTTCTTTGGGTGTTGAGTTTGCTAAGCTCTTTGTAGATTTTGGATACTAGCCCTTTATCTGATATGTCGTTTGCAAATATCTTCTCCCACTCTGTCAGTTGTCTTTTGGTTTTGTTGACTGTTTCCTTTGCTGTGCAAAAGCTTTTGATCTTGATGAAGTCCCAATAGTTCATTTTTTCCCTTGCTTCCCTTGCCTTTGGCGTTGTTCCTAGGAAGAAGTTGCTGCGGCTGAGGTCGAAGAGGTTGCTGCCTGTGTTCTCCTCAAGGATTTTGATGGATTCCTTTCTCACATTGAGGTCCCTCATCCATTTTGAGTCTATTTTCATGTGTGGTGTAAGGAAATGGTCCAGTTTCATTTTTCTGCATGTTGCTGTCCAATTTTCCCAGCACCATTTGTTGAAGAGACTGTCTTTCTTCCATTTGACATTCCTTCCTGGCTTTATCGCAGATTAGTTGACCATAGAGTTGAGGGTCTATTTCTGGGCTTTCTATTATGTTCCATTGATCTATGTGTCTGTTTCTGTGCCGGTACCATACTGTCTTGATGATGACAGCTTTGTAATAGAGCTTGAAGTCTGGAATTGTGATGCCACCAACTTTGGCTTTCTTTTTCAATATTCCCCTGGCTATTCAAGGTCTTTCCTGGTTCCATATAATTTTAGGATTATTTCTTCCATTTATTTGATAGAAATGATGGTATTTTGATAGGAATTGCATTAAACATGTAGATTGCTTTAGGTAGCATAGATATTTTCACAATATTTGTTCTTCCATTCTATGAGCATGGAAATTTTTTCCATTTCTTTGTGTCTTCCTCAATTTCTTTCATGAGTACTTTATAGTTCTCTGAGTATAGATTCTTTGCCTCTTTCGTGAGGTTTATTCCTAGGTATCTTATGGTTTTGGGTGTAATTGTAAATGGGATTGACTCCTTAATTTCTCTTTCTTCTGTCTTGTTGTTGGTGTAAAGAAATGCAACTGATTTCTGTGCATTGATTTTATATCCTGACACTTTACTGAATTCCTGTACAAGTTATAGCAGATGTGGAGTGGTTTTCCCCATAAAGTATCATATCATCTGCAAAGAGCGATAGTTTGACTTCTTCTTTGCCGATTTGGATGCCTTTAATTTCTTTTTGTTGTCTGATTGCTGAGGCTAGGACTTCTAGTACTATGTTGAATAGCAGTGGTGATAGTGGACATCCCTGCCGTGTTCCTGACCTTCGCAGAAAAGCTCTCAGTTTTTCTCCATTAGGAATGATATTCTCAGTGGGCTTTTCATAGATGTCTTTGATGATATTGAGGTATGTATCCTCTATCCCTACACTCTAAGGAGTTTTGATCAAGAAAGGTTGCTGTACTTTGTCAAATACTTTATTAGCCTCTATTGAGGTATCATGTGGTTCTTGTTCTTTATTTTATTAATGTATTGTATCACATTGACTTGCGGATGTTAAACCAACTTTGCAGCCCTGGAATAAAACCCACTTTGGTCGTGGTCAATAATCCTTTTAATGTACTGTCAGATCCTGTCGGCTAGTATTTTGGTGTGAATTTTTGCTTCTGTGCTCATCATGGATATTGGTTTTTAATTCTCTTTTTTGATGGGGTCTTTGTCTGGTTTGGGGGATCAAGGTATAATGCTGGCCTCATAAAATGAATTTGGAAGTTTTCCTTCCATTTCTTTTTTTTTTTTTTGGAAAAGTTTCAGGAGAATAGGAATTAATTCTTCTTGAAATATTTGGTAGAATTCCACTGGGACGCCGTCTGGCCTTGGGCTCTTCTTTGTTGGGAGATTTTTGATGCCTGCTTCAATCTCCTTACTGTGATGGGTCTGTTCGGGTTTTCTATTTCTTTCTACTTCAGTTTTGGTGTTTTTATGTCTCTAGGAATGCATCCATTTCTTCCAGATTGTCAAATTTGCTGGCATATAGTTGCTCATAATATGTTCTTTAAATCTAATTTATCTGGTATAAGGATTGCCATCCCGGTTTTCTTTTGCTGTCCATTAGCATGGTAAATTGTTTTCCACTGCCTCACTTTAAATCTGGAGGTGTCTTTGGGTCTAAGTGAGTTTCTTGTAAATAGCATATTGACGGGTTTTGTTTTTTATCCATTCTGATACCCTGTGTCTTTTGACTGGGGCATTGAGCCCATTTATATTCAGGGTGGCTATTGAGAGATATGAATTTAGTGCCATTGTATTGCCTGTAAGGTGACTGCTGCTGTATACTGTCTCTGTTCCTTTCTGGTCTACTACTTTTAGGCTCTCTCCTTGCTTACAGAACCCCTTTCAATATTTCCTGTAGAGCTAGTTTGGTGTTTACAAATTCTTTTAGTTTTTGTTTGTCCTGGAAGATTTTTATCTCTCCTTCTATTTTCAGTGATAGGTTAGCTGGATATAGTATTCCTGGCTGCATGTTTTTTTCATTTAGTGCTCTGAATATATCATGCCAGTTCTTTCTGGCCTGCCAGGTCTCTGTGGATAAGTGTGCTGCCAATCTAATATTTTTACCATTATATGTTACAGACTTCTTGTCCGGAGCTGCTTTCAGGATTTTCTCTTTGTCACTAAGACTTGCAAATTTTACTATTAGATGATGAGGTGCAGACCTATTCTTATTGATTTTGAGGGGGATTCTCTGCACCTCCTGGATTTTGATGCTTGTTTCCTTTGCTATATTAGGGAAATTCTCTACAATAATTCTTTCCAATATACCGTCTGCTCCCCTCTCTCTTTCTTCTTCTTCTGGAATCCCAATTATTCTAATGTTGTCTCACCTTATGGTATCACTTATCTGTCGAATTCTCTCCTTGTGGTCCAGTAGCTGTTTGCCTCTCTTTTGCTCAGCTTCTTTTTTCTCTATCATTTGGTCTTCTATTTCGCTAACTCTCTTCTGCCTCATTTATCCCAGCAGTAAGAACCTCCATTTTTCAATTGTACCTCATTAATAGCTTTTTTAATTTCAGTTTGGTTAGATATTGGTTCTTTTATTTCTCCAGAAAGGGCTCTTATTTCTCTAGACAGGGTTTCTATAATATCTTCCATGTTTTTTTTGAGCCCATCTAGCACCTTGAGAATCATCATTCGGAACTCTAGATCTGACATATTACCAATGTCCATATTGATTAGGTCCCTGACCTTCGGTACTGCCTCTTGTTCTTTTTCTTTTTGGGTTGAGTTTTTCCTGTCTTGTCATTTTATCCAGATGAGAATATATGAAGGAGAGAATAAAATACTAAAGGGGTGGCAAAGACCCCAGAAAATGTGAGTTAACCAAATCAGAAGAGACACCAAATCATAGGGGGAAGAAAGGGGGTAAAAAGAAGTCCCAAAAACAATAATAAAAATGAAAAGAAAAAGAAAATATAGAAATTAGACGTGAATAGAATAGAGCCACCCACTTAATTTGGGGAGTACTTTGGTCTCTTAGAAGGAACTACTTCCCAAAATTTTATAGAAATAAAAACTAATATATATATACATATATATATATGTATATACAGAAATAAGGGTAAACATGATGAAGGGATGGAATATGACTGTAAAGATGAAAATTTTTAAAAAAAATTCTAAAAAAGGAGTTGATAAGATAAGTTATTTGGGAAAAGAAAGAAAAAGAAAGTGGAGAGAATTTGCTCAGCCTGGAGACTAGAACAAAGCCCTGTGCTAGATTTAGCATATATTTTGATCAATTAGAAGAAGTTTATCCCAAAATTTTTTAGAAGAAAAACCCCTATGTGTATACAAAAAATCAAGTTAGTTACAATGAAGGATAAAATATGACTATAATAATGAAAGTTCAAAGAAGTGTTTTTTTAATGAACGTTATTGTTATCATAAACTAGTTAAAATTCTAAAAGAGTAAAGAGTAAAAGTTTAAAAATTAGAATACCAAAAAAAATAAAATTAATTAACTTTCAAGACTTAAGAATCATGGAGAGAAAGCCATGAAGTCCATGCTTTGCTTTCTCCTCCTCTGGAATTCTGATGTTCTCCTTGATAAGTGAGCTTGGTCTTGGTGGGATTTCTTGCTGCTTTTATGGGGGAGGGGCCTGTTGTTGTGATTCTCAAGTGTCTTTGCCTGAGGTGGAATTGCACTGCCTTTGCCAGGGGCTGGGCTAAGTAATCTGCTCAGGTTCGCCCTCGGGAGCTTTTGTTCCCTGAAAGCTTTCTGTAGAGTTCTGGAGGAAGGGAATGAAAATGGCGGCCTCCAAATCTCCAACCAGAAGAAGCTGAGAGCTCAGGGCCCCACTCCTCAGTGCACCTTAGGAGAAAAGTGCTCAATCACTCCCATCCCCCTGGTCTCCAGCTGTGCTCTGAGCTCACCCAGCCTGTGACCGAATGTTTCCGTCTGTGGCACATAGCCCTGCCTGGAGTCTCCAAACCCAGCAGATCACTGCCGCTCTTCCAAGGAGGTCTCCCCAGATCTGCCACTTGTGGGGTCCCTGCTCAAAGAGCAGTGGTCTGTGCCACGGATCACAGTTTAATATAACCCTGAGCTGAGAGCTCACTCCTCAGCTCTGTCTCTGTAGCCGGCTTCCCTGCTCTAATACCTGTGAGCTCTGTGATACTCAGAAACCCTGACCCTTCAGTAACCCTGTGGGACCTGAGACCACACTGTCCCCATGAGGGCTCCAGCCCTGCTTAGCCTCAGTGGAGCTATGTCCCTCAGTGGAACAGACTTTTAAAAGTTCAGATTTGGGGCTCTGTTCCTCTGCCACTTGCCAGGAGCTGACCCCTTCCTCCACAGTCTATCTTCCCATTGCTTTGGATTCACTTATTCACAGGTCTTACCTTTCAGAAAGTGATCGATTTTATTTTTTCTATAATTGTGGCTCTTCTTCTCTTCCATCTCCTGTTGGATTTGTAGGTGTTCGGAATGGTTTGATAAACTATCTAGCTGATCTCCTTCTACCTGGTGTCATTTCAGCCTGCTACTCCTCTGCCATCTTGACTCCTACCTCTAAGTTCTTGTCTTGATGAATTAGTTATTTTATCACCATGAAATGTCTTCCTTTACCTCTGATAATGACTTGCTCTGACATTTATTTTGTATGATATTAATATAGCCATTCCAGATTTCTTTTAATCAGTGCTTTATGGTATATCTTTTTCTGTCATTTTACTTTTAAGCTGTTTATTTATTTTTATTCCTTTTATTTAAAAAATGTTTCTTGAGGACACCACATAGCTGTGCCTTGCTTTTTTATTATTATTATCAAGTTTGACAGTCTATACTTTCAAATGATGCATTTTGTTTATTTACACTAATGTAATTTTGGTTGTATTGAAATCTACTATACTGTTTTTTTTTTTTACCTTTTTCTCTTCCTGAGTTGCTCCTTTTCTGCCTTCTTTATTATTTTTTAATTTAAATTCAAGTTGCCAACATATAGTGTTCAATGATTCATCAGTCGCATATAACACTCAGTGTTCATCACATCATGTGCCCACTTTAATGCCCATTACACAGTTACCCCATGCCCCCTACCCACCCTCCCTTGCACAACCCTCAGTTTATTTCCCAGAGTTAAGAGTCTCTCATGGTTTGTCTCTCTCTCTGATTTCTTCCCATTCAGTTTTCCCTCCCATCCTCTATGATCCTCTGCACTATTTCTTATATTCCACATATGCGTGAAACTTGAGTTTCTCTGATTGACTTATTTCACTTAACACCCTCCAGTTCCATCCATGTTGATATAAATGGTAGGTATTCATCCTTTCTTATGGCTGAGTAACATTCCATTGTATATATGAACCACATCTTTTACCACATCTTGGCTCCTTCCAGTTTGCTATTGTGGACATTGCTGCTATGAACACTGGGGTGCAGGTGCCCCTTCTTTTCACTACATCTATGTCTTTGGGGTAAATACCCAGTAGAGCAATTGCTGGGTTGTAGGGTAGCTCTATTGTTAACATCTTGAGGAACCTCCATAACGTTTTCTGGAGTGACTGTACCAGCTTGCATTCCCATCAACAGTGTAAGAGGGTTCCTTTTCCTCCACATCCTTGCCAACATTTTTTGTTTTCTGTCATGTTAATTTTAGACATTCTTCCTTCTTTAGATTTGAGTATTCTATTAATTCCGTTTCATTTCTACCACTGGCTTTTTAGCTATATATATATATATTTTTTGTTTGTTTGTTTGTTTAGAATGGCTGTTTTAGAGCTCCCAATAGAATCCCTTAGACCACCTTAATACCCCTTTACATATATTATAAGAAGCTTACAACAGTTATCTACTCTTGCTGACCTTTATGTGAGTGTTGTGATACATTTTTTTTGTATTATATGAATATCACAATATGTTGTTTGGATTATTTTTTGCTTTCTAAAATCAATTACCTCTAAAACAATTAAATAGGAAAAAAAGAAAGTTCTATACATTTACCCAAATATCTACCATTTGTTGATTATAAAACTCAAGGTTGACAGTCTTTATATTAGCTTTTTAAATATTATGTTCTATTATATTCTGACTTGAATCATTTTGAAAGAACATGTATTTTCCCTGGTGTCCTTTGAGTGTCTCGATCACTAATGTTCAACAATATAATTATAATTACAGTTTTCATGAAATATTGAACAATTTTCATCTTTTTCAGTTTTTTTTTCCATTCCTTTCTTTTCTGGTACTCCAATTAAGTGTATGTAGAATATTTTTTATCATTACACCCACCTACTCACTTTTTCCATGATTTTCTTTCTGTGTGCTTCCTTTTAAATGATATATTTTTTCTTTTGTAGTGCTTAATCAGCTGTTAATCTTATGGGTTTATACCTCACTTCAGATATTCTATTTTTAATTTGTAGTAATTCTACTTGTGTCTTTTTACATATTTTCTGTTCCTTTCTTTATCATATTCATGTTCTATGATCTTAAATATACTGAATATATTTATAGGTTAAGTTATGCTGTTTTTGTTTGTTAATTTAGTAATTTGCTTTGGTTTTGGTATGTTTCTACTGATTCATTTTTCTTCTGGTTATGGTCATATTTTTCTACTTCCTTAAATGCTGACCATTGTGAATATTATGTTTTTAAGTATTGGAGTTTTTCTATTCCTTTAAATATTGTTGGATTGTTTTTTTCCAGGATACAGATGTTCCTTGTAATCAGTTGTATCTTTTTGAAGATTGTTCTTAAAATTTTAGTTTAGGTCCACAGAAGCCTTTAGTCAAGTACTAATTTGTCCCCATGACTAAAGTTATACAGTTCTGGGGACTCTATCTGATATATGATATCTTTGCAGTCTGGCTTGGGAGAACGTAAACTACATCCAGCCTGGAGCATGCTGCAAAGATCGTTCTGCCTACTCTGGTAGTTGATTATTTATTGGCTTCAGAAGTTTCTCTCAATGCATGCACAGGCCAGTGCTCAACAGAAGACTTGAGAGCACCCCTATGAAGGCCTCCACAATTCTCTCTGTATGTCCTCTCTAGTATTAAACCCCAAATTATAGATGCCCTGGCCTCCTAAAGCCTTAAATTCTGTCTCCTTTATTCAAAGGTGTTACTAGTCTCTGTTGGGGGTCCCTTTCCAAGTTTTGCAGGAGCCTAAAGACCCTCTTCAAGTTGGAAGGGACAATCATAAGACTCATTTCACTTTATTCCTTCTGTCCGAGATCACTGTACTACTCTGTTTCTTGTCCAATGTGTGAAAACTATCATTTTATATATTTTGTCCAGTCATCTCCTTATTTAAGTCAAGAAGTTGAATTTGGCCCTGTTACTCAATCATGAAGAGTGGTAAGCCTGTATTTCTTCTATATATTAAAAAAATAAAGACAGGAACCAGTTTTGTACTTGGATGACTTGGTCTCACTCACCTCTCCCTAATCCTGGCCCTTATTGTTAGGGAAGCTAAATGAGTTTTTTTGACAGTCTCTGCCTTGAATAATTTGCTATAAACTGTAAGACTGAGAAATGGCCTTTTAGGCTTGCAAAAAAAAAAATTCATAGTGAATGTTTAGATTAAAAAAAAAAAGAAACCCAATGTATTTCTTACTCTGTTTTTAATTCTCAATTATATAAATAGCATATAAGTATATTATAGGTAAGGTTAGCATTCCCCTAGACCAGAACTTTTTCTAAGCACTTTCGTACATAGATATGTAGTGATAAAAATATATAGTATTATTTTTGTTTCTAGTTTTTTTTTTCATGAAATTAACATTCACCTGTACAAAAATATCTGTAAGTTTGCTTTTTTAAATTATTATTTTGTTTATGTAGTGTCTCTGTCTGGTTTTGGTATAAAGGTAAAACTGGCCTTCTAAAATGACTTTAGAAGTATTCCTACCTCTTCAGTTTTTCTGTAAGAATAACTAATATTCTGTAAGAATAACTAATAAGCGTTAAGAAGAATAGGCAGTAACTCACCTTTAAATGTTTGGTAGAATTCACCTGTGAAGCTGCTTGGTGTTAGAGTTTTGTATTTGGGGAGTTTTTGATTACCAGTTCAATTTCATTACTTGTTAATTGTCTCTTATGATCCTTTGTATTTCTCTGGTATCAGTTATATCTTCTCTTTCATTTCTAATTTTATTTAGTTGGATCTTCTCTTCTTTTTCTTGATGAGTCTGACTAGAGGTTTTTTATTTTGTTTATTCTTTCAAAAAAACAGCTTTTAGATTCATTGATCTTTTCTATTGTCTTTTTAGTCTATTTCATTTATTTTCACTCTGATATTTTTTATTTCCTTCCTTTTACTAACTTTGGGCTTCATTTCTTCTGCTTTTTCTAGTTCCTTTAGGTGTAAAATTAGATTATTTGGGATTTTTCTTGTTTCTTGACATGCGCCTGTATTACTAAGAACTTCCCTCTTAGAACTACTTTTTCTGCATCCCACAGATTATGGAAAGTTGTGTTTGCATTTTCATTGTCTCAAGGTATTTTTTTTTAAATTTTCTCTTTGATTTCTTTATTGACCTGTTTGTTGTTCAGTAGCATGTTGTTTAGTCTCCATGTGTTTGTGGGTTTTTTTTTTTCAGTTTTCTTCTTGCAATTGATTTCCAGTTTCATACTATTGTGGTTAGTAAAGATATTTGATAACATTTCAGTCTTCTAGATTTTATTGAGATTTGTTTTGTTTCCTAACATGTGATCTCTCCTGGAGAATGTTCCATATACACTTGAAAAGAATTTGTACTCTTCAGCTTGGGAATAAAATATTTGTACTTACCTGTTAAGTTCATCTGGTTTAATGTGTCATTTATGGCCAGTGTTTCCTTATTGGTTTTCTGCTGAATGATCTATCCATTGATGTAAGTGGGGTATTAAAGTACCCTACTATTACTGTATTACTGTCCATTTCTCCCTTTCTGTCTGTTAATATTTGTTTTATATATAAGGTGCTCCTATGTTGTAGATATTTATAAATGTTATATTCTCTCCTTGGATTAATCCTTTTATCATTGTTTAATGCCCTTCTTTGTCTTTTGTTATGGTTTTTGTTTTAAAGTCTATTTTGTCTGATATGAATATTGCCATTTTAATTTCATTTCCATTTGCATGCAGTATCTTTTTTCCATCTCTTAACTTTCAGTCTGTGTTTTTCTTTAGATGTGAAGTCTCTTATACGCAGCATATAGATGGGTCTTTTTTTATTATTATTCACTTGCCATTTGATTGGAGGATTTAGTTTATTTACATTTAAAGTAATTATTGATAAGTTTGAGTTTCCATATTCACTTTTTGAGGATGAGCATCTATTCATATGTTTACCAAACATTTGTGTTTTTTATTCTGTGATCTTTTCATATTTTTTGTCCACATTTCTCTTGGGGAATTTGTTCCTTTCTAATTGAATTTCAACTGTTCTGTATGTATTTTGGATATTAATAGTTTGTTTTATATATTGTACATAGTTCAAATAATTATACAAAGACTACTGATTTTTGTTTGAACTTGTTAAGAATATATTGTCATAGAGTTTTAATTTGGTAAAGTTAACAATTATTTCATTGAAATACATTTTTTAAGATAAAGACTGCCTTGCTTAAAAAAACATACACAGTCTCCTATATTGACTTCTATATTATTTGACGGTATTTATGGTTAATTAAAAAACAAATTTGGCTTTATTTATTGGTGTTTGGTATGGATATTATTTTGTCTTTCCAAACAAATAGCCAATTTTTCCAGTATTATTTATTTGAAATGTCTCCTTTACCATACACTAAGTTCGGTGGGCATATCTGGGTCTGTTTTGAAGCTTTGTTGTCTTATTCATATATTTTTTCTATTACTATACCACTACCACACACTTTTAATTTTGGAAAACATTATAATATGGTACTTTGACCTATGAGAGTCAGAGAAATTTTCATAAGGGAAGTTACTCTTAACCACCTTTTAAAAGATTCATAAGCATTTAACAGGTGGTAAAAAGGAAACATGAAGCATGCCTTGGTGGCTCAGTGGATTAAAGCCTCTGCCTTCAGCTCAGGTCATGATCCCAGGGTCTTGGGATCCATCCCCACATCCGGCTCTCTGCTCCACAGGGAGCCTGCTTCCTCCTCTCTCTCTCTGCCTGCCTCTCTGCCTACTTGTGATCTCTGTGTGTCAAATAAATAAATAAAATCTTTAAAAAAATGGAAACATGCTCTTCCAGTTAGAAAATAACTTGATATACAAAGGTATGAAACTGTTTTGCATATGTAAGGACTCTGAGTTTGTGTGGTATTTGGAGGACAGTACTTATAGACCAGGGTGGGTTTTGAGGCAAGAGAATATCAGGGACAGGTTATAAAGGATTTTAATTTCTCCATTTTAACTTTTACAGTTATTCTCAAAGCAGGGAAGACCTATTAGAAGCTTTTGAGCAGGGGAATAATATGATCAGCTGTCTTTGGCAGAAGTGTATGGATGGTTTAAAGGGGAAAGAGCCTGTGAAACTGCTGTGGGAATTCAGGGAAAGAGGAGACCTTTGCAAACTGAATGAGTCAGATAAAACTTCATAAAGGATTGTTAAGCTGTAAAGAAATAAGAGGATGTAGATAATTTAAGGAGAGCACTATGACCCATGGATTCACAATGATAAATTTATTATATGTTTATTAATTTTATATTTGTATTTTTTTGGTCTTATATCCTTTTTAGAATGAGGCAAATTATAAAGTAAGTAAATAAAATATATTGGGTGTAGATATTTTCCCATGTAATTTAACTTAAGCCAAGTTTGTCTTTGTTGCAAAATGGTATAGTAGGGTTAAGTAATCAGGCTCTAAAATGTCAAAATAAGATTTTTTCATTTACCAAAAGAAAGTAGTCCTCAGAGAATTTTTGAAACAACTAAGGACAGACATGTCTCCAATTCAAAAGAGAGTTTGAAAACTGAGAATGAAGGATAGAGCAAGTAGGCAAATAAAGTAGAAATTCAAGTTGAAATCTAAACAGAAATGAATTATTTTAGCAGACAGAAAACAAAAAGCTTGAGAATTTGTGTTTCTGAAAAGTATTTCTGACCTTTAGTACAGAGCAAGAAAGTGTTAATGGACCATTTCAACCTTGAAATGTAATTGTTTAAAAACTGATTAATCTGAGATACATATGGCCAGAATTCTTTTAACAATTACTGCAACAACCTGTTGACAGAAGTAGGATAACCAAAGCAAAAGCAAGAAAACTTCCATGGTCTTCAATTTCTTCCCATTTATTCTATGTGAAATTGTATGGTTACTTTAATTACCTGATTATAACTAATTTATTATATTAAAATTATTTGTAGAGATATTAGGGAGTATATAGTGTGGACTATACAAGGCTTTTTTTAAATTAATAATTTGTCTATGCCTACAATAATCCAAACTGATATACCTGCTATTCTAGCCTGGTGATTCACCATGAATTATGCACTGGCAACTTCCTGAAATAAAGGCAGAGTTCAGTAGGGAGAAACTCAACTCCTCTCTATGATGTGTTCTGAAACCTCATCCTCTGAATCATGAAAGAATATCACACCCTTTGTGCCACAATCTTTATGTAAGTTAACTCCTATTCTGAGCAACTGCTTCAAAATGGTTTGGCTCTGTATATTCAAACTATTTAAAAAGCTCTATAAACAAAAAAAGGGGGTTTATGGGGCCTCATGAACAACTCTCTTTAAAAACCAGTTAGTTGTAGATAGCAAATAATTTTGGGCAGAAATTAGGAGGTTTTTAAGCAAGGAGATCAATATTCATATTCTTACTTATTAAGAGAGATATAATTTAGGATGAAAAAGTTCTGGAAATGGATGATGGTGACAAAGTTGCCCTGCATTGTACAGGTAATTAATACCACCAAATTACACACTTAAAATAGTTAAAATAGTAAATTTAAGTTATGCATGCTTTGCTACAATATTTTTTTCAATGCCAGAGAGAAGGGAGGGGAAGAGAGTTATGGGTAATAATATAGAGTTCCCCAAAAGGAGCATTTTTCCTGATATGGGAAGAGTCATTGTATATTACGGTCTTTGTAAAGTTTTAGCTTTTCCTTCTTTAAGCACATGAAAAATGACTAGGGTAAAAATGTTCTCTCTCCATCCTCTGTCCAGGAAGAATACCAGTTTAAACTAAAGTGAGAACAGCCTGTGAGTCAGAAATAGATAAGGTCTTAGCAGAAAGTAATTATAGTTAGCACGTGATTAAGAGGTTTCAGTGCTTAAAGTGACCAGCTTCATGCCAAGCCTTGATGCCCACAGCCTCAATCAAAGCCAACAGATCACGCAGGAGGCAAACAGCTCTTGTGCTCAGGCCACGACCTAGGGCAACTTTTCTAACCTGAAATTGTTCCAAATGAGTTCTTATTAGATTGGAGAGTTAGTATAATCTGATTAAGCTAATTAGGATTGATAACAGTCTATTTTATTGTGGTAGGTATTCTTTTTATTCATTTTGCTTAACATTTTTCTTTTGATACATTCGTCATCTAGCCATCAGATTCATAATTATTTTTATTAGATGACATATGTAGACAGAAAAGAATAATGATATATGGTTACCCATGGCTTATCTCATTGATTCATGTCTGGAGGGAAGTGAGGGGAAATAATTAGTTTGATAACCCATATCTATACCACCATGTGATGGTGACTACCTGAATTGCAGATGTATTCAACTAAGATAGAATAACTCAGCTCTTAAGGGCATGACTAAATATGGAATGTTTGAAAATTCTAGAAACATAGAGATTTTTATTTTTAAACAAACCACCATATTTTTACTGGCAAAGTGCCACTAAGTATGCCAAGGGAACAGTAACTAATTTGAAGAAGTACAATAAAGAAATCAAATATTTTTCCTATGTCTCTTTACTTTTCAGACAGTATTTTCCCTGCTCTTACACATCATACTGCATGGAATAATGGGACTTCTATTCTAGTTGCCTTTGTAAGTCAAAAAGAGAAATAGCAATGCCATTCTATTGGTCAACCCCACTGAGTTCTGATTACACCTTTATCTAGGGTTTCTTTTATACTTTAAAGACTGTGAGCTTGAAATAGGACCATAATCGAAGTTTAGTCTGTATCTCAAATTTTGAAAATGACGATGTTGGTGAATGTGCTTTGATACTCAATGGGAGTAACAAAAATGACTTTGGGGCCTGGGTTCAAATATTGCCAGGAGAGATTGATAAACCTCAGGTTTAGGTTCCTAAGAGCACCCTCTCAGAGAGTTTGAGGGTTCATCATGAGCCAAGACAGTCAGAAGCCCAATGTCCAGTCTCTGGGTACAGAATAAAAGAAATAACACTGTATGAATATTAGGTCATTGGCCTAATGTAACACCAGGGTCCTTTGCACATGTTCTTTGATCTAGGACTGGTTGTCTTCAGAAGGACAGAAGGGAACTGATTATGGAATGCCTTGGGATCCATACTTAGAGTGACATTGATATCTCCAACTTCCAGGGGACTTATGGGTTCTTTAAGAAATAAGATGGACACTAGAGAAGGCATTGTATATACTATGGAACAGCTTACAGGAGAAATCTCTGCCTGTCTTGGCTGCTTTTGATAACAGCTCCCAGTGGGGAAAGTTTTGCCATCATCCATGGGAGTACAGACAATAATAGGTGCTATTGTACATCAATTTTTATACAATAGGTACTTCCCTAGCTATTGGTTTGGATTTGGTTATTAGATACAATACTGTTTTTGAACACCATCTGAATAATAATGACTTATTTTGTTGATTTACTTACTTATTTTATCAAGCCAAATTTTCTTTCAGTCAGGGTATATATTTTTAAATTATTTTTTATTACATTTTGTTAGTCATCATACAGTACATCCTTAGTTTTTGATGTAGTGTTCCAAGATTCATTGTTTATGTATAATACCCAGTGCCCTATGCAATATGTGCTCTCCTTAATACCCATCATTGGGCAAACCCATGCCCCCAGCTCCCTCCTCTCTAAAGCCCTCAGTTTGTTTCTCAGAGTTCACAGTCTCTCATGGTTCACCTCCCCCTCTGATTTCCCTCCCTTCATTTTTCCCTTCTTTCTCCTAACGTCTTCCATGCTATTCCTTATGTTTCACAAGTAAGTGAAACCATATGATAATTGACTTCGTCTGCTTGACTTATTTTACTCAGCATAATCTCCTCCAGTCCCATCCATGTTGATATAAAAATTGGGTATTCATCCTTTCTTTTTTAAAAGATTTTATTTATTTATTTGACACAGAGAGAAAGAGATATCATAAGTAGGCAGAGAAGCAGGCAGAGGAGGAGGGGGAAGCAGGCCCCCTGCTGAGCAGAGAGCCTCATGCAGGGCTTGATCCCAGGACTCTGGGTTCATGACCTGAGCTGGAGGCAGAGGCTTAACCCACTGAGCCACTGAGCCATGGGTATTCATCATTTCTGATGGCTAAATAATATTCCATTGTATATATGAAACACATCTTCTTTATCCATTCATCTGTTGAAAGGCATCTCAGCTCTTTCCACAGTTTGGCTATTGTGCACATTGCTGCTATGAACATTGGGGTGCATATGGCCTTTCTTTTCACTACATCTGTATCTTTGGGGTAAATACCAAGTAGTGCAAATGCCAGGTCACAGGGTAGCTCTATTTATAATTTTTTTAGGAAACTCCACGCTGTTTTCCAAAGTGGCTGCACCAACTTGCATTCCCACCAACAGTGTAGGAGTGTTTCCCTTTCTCCACATCCTCTCCAACATTTGTTATTTCTTGCCTTGTTGATTTTTGCTATTCTAACTGCTGTAAGGTGGTATCTCAGTGTGGTTTTGATTTGAATTTCCCTGATAGCTAATGATGATGAACATTTTTTCATGTGTTTGTTAGCCATTTGTATGTCTTCATTGGAGAAGTGTCTGCTCATGTCTTTTGCCCAATTTTTGATGTTATTGTTTGTTTTGGGGGTATTGAGTTTGAGAAGTTCTTTATAGATCTTGGCAATCAGCCCTTTGTAGTGTCATTTGCAAATATCTTCTCCCATTCCGTGAGTGAGTTGCCTCTTTGTTTTGTTGACTGTTTCCTTTGCTGTTCAGAAGCTTTTTATCTTGATGAAGTCCCAAAAGTTCATTTTCGCTTTTGTTTCCTTTGCCTTTAGAGACGGGTCTTAAAAGAAGTTTCTGTTGCCAAGTTTGAAGAGGTTACTGCCTATATTCTCCTCTGGGTCTATTTTTTTAAGATTTATTTTAATTCCAGTTATTAACATACAGTCTAATATTAGTTTCAGGTGTACAATTTAATGATTCAACACTAACATACGACACCCGTGCTCATCACAAGTGCATTCCTTATTCCCTATCACCTATTTAGCCCTTATTCCCATCCACTTCCCCTCTGGGAACTATCAGTTTGTTCTCTGGTGTTAAGAGTCTGTTTCTTTGTCTCTCCCTTTCATTTTTTTCTCTTCTGATCATTTGTTTTGTTCTTTAGAGTTCACATATGAGTGAAATCATAGTATTTGTCTTTTTCTGACTGACATATTTCACTTGGCATAATACTCTCTAGATCCATCAATTTTGCTGCAAATGGCAAGATTTAATTCTTTTCATGGTTAAATAATATTCTAGTGTGTGTGTGTGTGTGTGTGTGTGTGTACCAACACTTCTTTATCCATTCATCAGTCAGTGGACATTTAGGCTGTTTCAAAAATTTGACTATTGTAGATAATGTAGATAACATTGGGATTAATGTGTCCCCTTGAATTATTATTTTTGTATTCTTTGAGTAAATACCTAGTAGTGCAATTGCTGGATCAGGGTAGTTCTATTTTTAACTTTTTGAGGAACGTCCATACTGTTTCCTACAGTGGCTGCACCAGTGTGCATTCTGAACAACACTACAAGGGGATTCCCCCTTCTCTGCATCCTCCCAGCACCTGTTGTTTCTTGTGTTGTTGATTTTAGCTATTTTGTCGGTGATTTAGCTATTTTGTCGGTGATTACTTCATTGTAGTTTTGATTTGTATTTTCCAAATGATCAGTGATGTTGAATATCTTTTGATGTGTCTGTTGGCCATCTGAATGTCTTCTTTGGAAAAATGTCTATTCATGTCTTCTGCCCATTTTTTCAATTGGATTATTCATATTTTGCCAGTTGAGTTTTATAAGTTGTTTATATATTTTGGATACTAACCCATCCAAGTGAGCACAGAAGTAAAACATTTACTATTTTCAGATGACATGATACTCTATATAGAAAAACTGAAAGACTCCACAAAAAAAATTCCTAGAAATGATACAAGAATTCAGTAAAGCTGCAGGATACAAAAATCAATGTAGGGAAACTGTTGCATTTCTATACACCAATAATGAAGCAGCAAAAAAAAAAAAAGAAATTAAGGAATAAATCTGATTTACAAGTGCACCAAAACCCATAAGATACCTAGGAATAAACCTAACCAAAGAGGTAAAAGACCTGTATTCTGAAAAACTGTAAAACACTGAGAAAGAAACTGAAGAGGACACAAAAAATGGAAAGACATCCAATACTCATGGATCAGAAAAACAAATATTGTTAAAATGTATATACTACCCAAAGCAGTCTGCACATTTAGTGCAATCCCTATCAGAATACCAATAGCATTTTTTGCAGAGCTAGAACAAACAATCCTAAAATTTGTATGGAACCACAAAAGACTCTGAATAGCCAAAGCAACCTTGAAAAAGAAAAGCAAACCTAGAGGTATCACAATTCCAGACTTCCAAAAGTACCACCAAAAACCAAAAACAGACACATAGATCAAAGAACAGAATAGAAAACCCAGAAATGAACCCACAACTATATGGTCAATTCATCTTTGACAAAGTAGGAAAGAATATACAATGGGAAAAAGACAATCTCTCCAACAAATGGTGTTTGAAAAACTGGGCAGCTACATGCTAAAAAATGAAATTGGACAATTTTCTTAAACCATACACAAGAATAAATTCAAAATGGATTAAAGACCTAAATGTGAGACCTGAAACCATTAAAATCCTAGAGAAGAACACAAACAGTAAAGTCTTTGACATCAGCCATGACAACTTCTTACTAGATATGTCTCCTGAGGCAAGGGAGATAAAAGCAAAAATAAACTATTGGGACTTAATAAAAATAAATAGCTTCTGCACAGAGAAGGAAACAGTCAACAAAACTAAAAGGCAACCTCCAGAATGGGAGAAGATATTTGCAAATGACATATCTGATAAAGGTTTAGTATTCAAAATACATAAAGCACTTAGAAAGCTTAACACACCAAAAAACTAACAATCCAATTGAAAAATGGGCAGAAGACATGACTAGAAATCTTTCCAAAGAAGACGATCAGGGCATTTTAAAGACAATTTTTTTCTTTATAGTACTTTTTATTTTTTTTCTTTGTTGAAGTATAATTTATATATAAGAAAATTCACATTGTTGGTCTACATATTGACAATAGTTGACAAATATAACCTCCCATGTAACCATCATTCCAGTTGAGGTAGAAAATATTACTGCCTCTGTCAAAAGTTTCTTTGTGTCCTTTTGTAGTCAGTCTCCAACATCGTCCCCATGTATGCCCCAGGCAAAAACTGATATTTTTTTTCTTTTTCTTGAAGATTTTATTTATTTATTTGAGAGAGAGAGAGGGAGAGTACAAAGGGAGAGTAGGAGGGAAAAGCAGACCACCCGCTGAGTAGAGAGTCCTATGCAGGGCTCCATCACAGAACCCTGAAATCATGACCTGAGCTAAAGGCAGACAGTTAACTGACTGAGCCACTCAGGTGCCACTTCTATTTATTTTTAAAATAAGATCCATTTCACATATTCTAGGACTCCCTGTAAATGGAATTGTGTAGAATATATTCATTGGTTTTTGGCTTCTTTTGCTCATCATAAGGTCTATGAACTCTATCCATGTTTTTTTTAATTTATTTTATTTTATTTATTTATTTGAGAGAGAGTCTGAGCGAGGAGAAGGTCAGAGGGAGAAGCAGACTCCCCAAGGAGCTGGGAGCCCGATGTGATGTGGGACTCGGTCCTGGGACTCCGGGACCATGACCTGAGCCAAAGGCAGTCGCTTAACCAACTGAGCCACCCAGGCGCCCTCTATCCATGTTTTTGTGTGTGTCAACATCTTTTCTTTTTTGTAATTATTGTGTGAATATAATACAGATTTATGAGTTCAACAGCTTATGGGCATTTGAGTTATTGTGTTTTTTGGGTATTATAAATTATGCTGCTATGAACCTTCATGTGATTCTTTCTGTTGATTTATTTTATTTCATTTGGGTAAATACCTAAGAGTTTTGCTAATTGCTAATTTCTAGGTCATGTGATAGATGTATATTTACTTTTATGAGAAACAATAAACTTGTTTTTAAAATGAGGTACCATTTTACAGTTCCACCAGCAGTCGTGGAGAATTGCAATTGTTTTTCTTTCTTACCAGTGTTTAATATTAACAGTCTCTTAAATTGTAGAGATTATAATAGATGCAAAGTTGTATCTCATTGTGGTTTTAATTTCCATTTACCTGATGATTAATGTTGAGCTTCTTTTATGTATGTATTAGTTATTCCTGTATTTTTTGAGTGAAATATCTGTACAAATATTTTGCCCATTTTTATTGGGTGGTTTTTCTCTTTGAAGGAGTTTTTTTGTTTTTTTTTTTTTGTTTTTTTTTTTTAGATTTTATTTATTTATTCGTTAGAGAGAGAGAGAGCGAGCACAGGTAGATAGAGAGGCAGGCAGAGGCAGAGGGAGAAGCAGGCTCCCTGCCGAGCAAGGAGCCCGATGTGGGACTCGATCCCAGGACGCTGGGATCATGACCTGAGCCGAAGGCAGCTGCTTAACCAACTGAGCCACCCAGGCGTCCCATGAAGGAGTTTTTTATATATACTGGATAACAGTCCCTCATCAAGTATGGGTGTTACAAATATTTTATCCTGGACTATGGTTTGCCTTTTCATTTTTTAATAGTAGCTTTTGAATAGTAAAAATTTTTACTTTGACCAAGTCTAATTTATCAATTTACTTTTTTAGATTCATATTTTTAGTTCTACCCGGTAAATTGTTATGTTGACAAATACTGTGATTACTATTAACAAAAACAACAATTGGATACTTATTAAGTAATTACTATTGTTATTGTGTTGAGAATTATTAAGGACATGGATATGGGAGTTACTTATACCTGGGTCTCAGTGGTACTGCCACTTCCTATGTGACTGTGGGAAAATGACCTAAACTCTGTTTCTGTTCTCTCATACATAAAATTGGGATGATTTTATTATATATCTTCTAAGACTGTTTGTGAGGATTAAAATAGATAATATATGTAAAGTACTTGTACTGTTCCTGGAATAGCAAACACTTATTAAATGTTTGTTTTTATTATTTTCAAATGTGTGTCTTTAAGACTTTCTCGTCTTTTTAAAATTCCTCTCTTTTTCCCTCCCCCATCTTAGGCAGGCAGCCGAGAAATTTCTGTACACACATTGAATGGCTAACTCTATGAAAGGATTATAACTAAAAATGACTCTAGCATACTTTGGCTCTTAATGAATCAGTCAAGATGATACTCCTCTGAAAATAAGAGGATCATAGGGGCCAGTGAACAAGACCCTGAGTGACCATTGACTACCTCAAGAAGCAGCTACCCCATTCTGTGGAGCTTCTTTGGGCCCAGATCATCATATAACTCATAGGAAGTCACAAACTCCCTTTTTCAGACACGCTTTCCTGTATTTGATCTTGAGTTTCATCCAACTCTAAGACATTTTCTTTTTAATATCCTCTCAAATTCAGAAAGAAACTACTTTCCTGACCTTGTCATAATTAACAATAGCTATTTCTTGCTAATGAGCTATTATCTGCAACTCCACGTAATTCTTCTGACAGGCTGACAGCCTGACTAACAAGGTTTGACCACCCTCTCAAATCAGCTGGCAAAGCTTTGGGCTTCGACACTGAGAAAATTCTTTGAAGCTTACTTACCAATTTTATCTTCTGTATATGAATAACAAATAAAGGGTTGGTGAATATGGAAGCTTGTCTTCAGCATGTGCTTAGCATATAAAGCCATTTTAAAGCTCTCTTTAACGGATGATCTGATAGGGATTAGGAGCTGTCTCAACCACTTCCCCATGGATAAACACCTACTTAGAAATTAGCATTAGATAATTTTCATAAAGAACAACTGATTTTTAAACAGATATCTTTGGGAGCACCTGGGTGGCTCAGTAGGTTAAGCCTCTGCCTTTAGCTCGGGTCATCGTCTCAGGATCCTGGGATGGAGCCCTGCATCGGGCTCTCTGCTCAGTGGGGAGCCTGCTTCCACCCTCCCCTGCCTGCCTCTCTGCCTACTTGTGCTCTCTCTCTGTCAAATAAATAAAGTCTTAAAAAAAAATAAACAGATATCTTTGAAAATTACCATTAAGCAGACAAATTTCTCCAAGAAGGTATTAACCTCAATACTTTTGAGGTTGCCTTTTCTTAATATATGTGTCAATTTTACCCACATTTCTAGTAAAAAGAAATAATCACACACACACACACACATAGACACACACAAGCACAACTACACAGAAGGAACAAATAGAGGGAAAAAAAAGAGTATGAGAGGGTTCAGCTGAGAAGCATGGTGGGAAATGAAGTTTTCTGCTCAACTAAACCCTCTGGTTAGGGAAATAGTGACGCATAGTAGAAAAAACATCAGAGTTTAGAGTCAAAGTAAGTTTTTAAGTCCCCTTTTCACCAGTTATTACCGGTGTGACCTTGAATCATAACCTCTGTGATCCACAGTTTCCTTATATGAAAAATTGAGACAGAAATGTGTATGTTACAGAGCCATTGAGAAAATTCAAATTAAGGCATAAAATTTCATAAAATATAAATGTTGTATAATGACAAGAAAATGTAAGAGAGTTACCCATTTATATCTTGGAACCAACTGGGACAAGGGCTTTCAATTAAGATATCTGTTGTGATGAACATAGAATTGCACAGTTCAGATTTCCCTTCAACAAGGGACTTGT
The DNA here is from genome assembly GCA_003697995.1 of Taxidea taxus jeffersonii. NCBI lineage: Eukaryota > Metazoa > Chordata > Mammalia > Carnivora > Mustelidae > Taxidea > Taxidea taxus. The sequence continues at coordinate 25,046 of ML094307.1, forward strand.
TGCCCCAATTACTAGGAGTGTATCAGCTGATGTCTCTTGCTTTTAACCCATTTGGGGCTCACCTGCACAGAGCTGCCTCATGCTCTTCCCAGATTTGAAGGCCAAGCATAGGTGCAGGCAGATCAATTAAGATGCTTTTAGTAGTTGTCTAGGTGAGAGATCAAGGAGGTCTGGCCAAGAGTCATGGCAGTTGAGATAGAAGTATGTATATTAAAGATATGCTTTATAGTTTCAAGTGTTGGGTAAAAAGAACAATGGAGTAAAGGATATGCCATAAATTTTTGGTTACTTATAAGATGTTTATTTTAAAACCATATTAATTTTAAAATGCCTAGTAGACCTCCAGAAGATGTTAAGGAGATAGGTAAATATATGAGTTTGGAACTCAGAGGCGAAATCAGGGCAGGAAATACAGATTTAGGTGTCATCGACATAATGGCATAGGACTAAATGATGTTAACTCACTATGATATGAGAAGCTAGGTCTCTGTGCCACTCAGATATGGAGAAAAGTAGTTGTCAATCTCACAATTATACTGTTGTAGAAATGCAACACTTGATCAAGCAGATGACTTAAATTCAGTAACGAGACCATTTAGAATGGGGCTTCATTAAAATAAAGAGATTTTGATTTTGCTGTTGTTTCCTTTAAGCTCATAATTATAGAGCTCCTACTATGTGCTAAGTAATTTATATTCATCATTATTTAATCCTTACAACAAATCTAGGTAAGATTTGCTATCATCCTGCTGCTATCATCCTGATGTTACAGATGAGAAAACAGATTCAGAAAAGTAAAGCAATTTGGACCAAATTACACAGTTAATAAATAATGCAGGAGGTCTCATGGCACTTTAGCCTCCATATACATTGCATCATAATAGAAACAGTAATAGCAGTCATTAATGGAGTACATAGTATGTCCAAGTCCAATGTTAAAGCTCTCTATATAATATATTTCATTTCATTTTCATAAAAAACTCTACTATTATTCTCATTTTAAAAATGATGAATACTAAGCTTAGGGATGCTTAAGGAATTTGGCCAAAATTTACAGCTTGTGAATGGCAGACTAGGGTTTCAAACACTTTGTTTGATTACAGAGTTCATGCTTTTAACCATTATGTTATATTGCTTTTCATCTCCTATGATCTTTGTTAAGGGAAAACATTTCTTCTAGAAGGAAATATAACTATCCCCAAATGCCAAGCCAATGGAAAGCATAACATTAAAAACAATGGGTATTTCAAAAAACAAATTTCATTAGAAATAAGCTGAAGGTGATTATTAAAAATCAACAAGATAGGGGCGCCTGGGTGGCCCAGTGGGTTAAAGCCTCTGCCTTCGGCTCAGGTCATGATCCCAGGGTCCTGGGATCGAGCCCCGCATCGGGCTCTCTGCTCAGTGGGAAGCCTGCTTCCTCCTCTCTCTCTCTGCCTGCCTCTCTGCCTACTCGTGATCTCTGTCTGTCAAATGAATAAATAAAATCCTTAAAAAAATCAACAAGATATTTAGAAAGTATCTGTTCAAACATTTTCTAAAGCTATCATTTTTAAAGAATGGTAAAAATATAAATGTGATTTTGCTTCTGAATCTAAATTGTTAATGGCCATGAAACAGAATGAGCATCATTAACCATTAACCAACATAGAACTGAATCCATGGCATTGGGTTTTCAGGTGTTTTCAAACACTTTGTAGACTTGAAGGTTCTTCTATTCAGTGTTTTCAAAGACTTAGTGGACTTGAAGTTTCTTTTATTATCCATTTTGGAAGGACCAAGAGATGTCCTAATGGCAAAGAAACTTATGGTCCAAAATCCTTTAACATGACATCGACATAAAGGTCTACCTACGGTTTCTCTTCTCCTGCCACTGTTTTTTAGCTCCCAAGGAAAGGATTTCTAAACATGTCATAAATATATCTAATCTCAACAGATGTTTAATTAATATATGCATTATCCACACCACATTAATAATTGCTTTGAGGACTCCAAATCGGTTTTGAACATTTTGGATGAGGCTTGTCTGAAGACCTATTAATGGACAAATTTATCTCAGAAGGTTTCTTACTAAGACAAATATTTGTTTAATTAATAAACAAACCTTCAAATATCTAAGCAAAGTAATGTTCAATAGTGTGAATTTAAAGTATCATGAAAGCCCATTGGTTTTTAACCAAGTATGTTTCATCTTAGTAGTGAGGCCTTCCTTTGGAATAAGGTTCAAGTCTAAGGTAAAATTGATGCCTTTTTCCTTGTGATCCTTTCAAAAAAAAAAAAAAAAGGTCTGAAGGACTCAGTAAAGGATTGGTGAATGCTGAACAAATGAACATAAAGTCTGAAACTTTCCACATGACAGAGACATGCTAGTCTACAGGGAATAGACATGTATAGAATCTGAATCTACTTTTTCTTTCTAAGCTGTTGCCAATCTTTCATGACAATTACTGATTGAGGGTGTTTGGCTTAAAACAATTGTATGTGTGAATATTGCTCTACAATTATGTCCTCAGAGAGGATAAAGTCTTTATTCTCTGATTTTCTAAAGCTACTACCTCATACACATCCTGAAACACTATTGATGGGGACATTAAGTTGACCATCTGTGTAGCTTACTATGTTTACTGAGGCTAGTGCTCCAAAGAAGCATCCAAGTATCCCCTCTGGCTTAAATATGTGTGTATGTGGGAAAGGTGGGAGCAATGACACTCCTCTGTCATTAGTACCAAGCAATTTTAAATACTCCTAGTAAGTATTCTTTGAGAGTTCTCCAAATTGGAAAATTCCACTTGGCTTATTTCAGATCATCTGCCTTTTTAATTATATCACAATTATACCAAATTTGATAATGGCCTAACAATCAAATGTTTTAAAATATTCATTTATGGGGCACCTGGGTGGCTCAGTGGGTTAAAGCCTCTGCCTTCGGCTCAGGTCATGATCCCAGGGTCCTGGGATCCAGCCCCACATTGGGCTCTCTGCTCAGCAGGGAGCCTGCTTCCTCCTCTCTCTCTGCCTGCCTCTCTGCCTACTTGTGATCTTTGTCTGTCAAATAAATAAATAAAATATCTAAAAAAATATTCATTTAGAATATTGCATACATTTTAAATATATATTTAGTAGTAACACAATAAATAATACCTATTTTTGTGAGCTGAATTAAAAGTAATTAATACTGATAACAATAATAATACAAGTGTAGAGGCTGCCTAGGATTTCAAAATACTAGTTCAGCTAAGCATCACGTCCTGTGGAAAAAATGCATAGCTAAATACATAGCAGCTGTCTGATACTAGAACAGAAGGAGTGATTTTTTTAATAGGAGGAGTTTTTCTGTTTTCCAAAATTTTCATTCTGGGTATTGTAAATGGGATGTGTTGTTACAGTTCTGTTATCTTTCAATTATATAATCTGAGAGTATGTAGGATTCATTGAGGTAATCTCTTCCAGCTTCTCTTCCATTGAAATTATCCTTTCTAGGATGGATAGATGATTTTCTTTGAATGTGTCCAATGACAAGGAACTTGCATCCTATAAAGCAGGCTTTTCCATTGTTGAAGTGTGTTGAGTTTTAGAAAAGTCACTTTCTGTGATGGTTATAACCCTAACTATCACTACTACTTTTACTCCCTTGAGTAATATTGAATCAGATTAATCCTTTTCTATATGACAGTTGTTTGTATTTTTAAATACATCTACTACTGTCCAACTACCTGTGACAGCCCAAACCCCTAGGTTCTTCTAAAAACAAAACACCCCATAGTTTCCACATCTGTTTCTCACGTGAGTTTGTCTTAGAAAACTGTCCCCTTTTCTTTGGATTATAAAGACCTGGGTTCAAACAATGACTCCCTACTATGTGAACTCTAAAATGGGGGAAACAATTACTATCAAGAGATTTTGTGAGAATTAATTAACAAGTAATTTTCATTTAATATTATTGATTAAGCATTATTCTACTTGTGTTACAAATGATAACACACACACATACACACACACACACACACACACACACACCTAATATAGTGTTTGATATAGTAGTAGCTTGATAAGATTTGTTTTCTTTCCCACTCACCATTCTATTACCTTTCTTTGGAGTACTCTTCAGTTTCTCAAAATTCTAAACATGGGCCTGATACCCCACAGGTAATCTAGTAAGCAACAACAGAGGGGGAGTTTCTTCCAGTTCTAGGACCAAGTATCATTAGGACACTCTGTAGATTAGAGGAATCTAAGTAAATTCTACTGTCTCTGATCACTACATGAAGATCCTTCCCTAAGTTATGGTGACTTACTCATTTATTCAACAAACACTTATTGAACACCTGTCATAAATAAATCATGGTATCATCTGTTGAGAATATAATTGGTGATAAAAAAAAAACAGATATGCCGCCTGCCTTTGTGGAGCTTAGAGTTCAGTTTTAAAGATTGACATTAAACAAACACAAAGATAAACATGTAATTACTAATAGTAAGAAGTTATCAATGAAAAGAATGGGGTGCATTAAGAAATAATAATAAGAATATATTCTAAATTGGGTCAATGTAACCTAAGGAAAGGTCTTTTATTGGAAAGAAATTCAGGCAGAAACTCAAAGGGTGAATTGGAGTTAGCCAATGATAATGTTGGGAAAGGAAGAATAAGAATAATAAGGAAGGACGTAAAAATTGGTTGAAAGCCCTGAAGAGGGAGAGAGCTTGACCTGGTAAAAGACTTAAAAGGAGGGAAGTGTAGTTGGAGAATAGTGAAGAGGAACCAGGGGAACCAACTTCTAAATAAAGTTGGAAAGGTAGTCTGGCGCTATATCATGTCAGGTGATTGTTCTAAATTGATCTTGCCAATGGGACTATGTGGTACAATGTTGCACAGTCACAGCCAGTGTTTGGAGAAGTATCTTGAAAGGAGGAAGCTCAAAAGGATGCAGCAAGGAAACCCTACTGGTTGTTCTTATAACTCACATGAAGCTTATATACAAATATACAATCAATCCATAAATAGTGGTAAATCTTTCTCATTAATACTTCCACTTACCCATTACCTGCATCTACAACTCTCACTTCAAGTTGCCTTTCTGTGCCTAGTTTTTGTCCTCCAGTCTTCCCTAGATAATCCTTTCTAATCAGAGATCACCTATATACAAGAGTGGAAGGAAATGGTATTCAAGACAATTTGCACAAGTATAGTCTACTCTTAGATATGGGGCTGGAACCTATATTCTGAGGTGGTTGAACCTATATACTGGCTAGCCATTTGCCAGCTCATTTTGCCAGTAGTGATACCATCAAATCCCAAAGTCAGGCTCTGGAGTCATACTGACATGGCATGAATTCATAACCAAGGATAATTTCCATGGATAGCTCTGCTACTAATTTTCTGTGTGACTTTGAACAAATAAGTTAACCTCCTTGAGCTTCAGTTTTCTCATTTGAAACATAGTAATAATAGTTACCTAGAAGGGTGGTTGTGAGAATTAAATTGAATAAAATACTTAATATATGCAAAAGCACCTGTCATAGCACCAAACATGCAGTAAATAATAAATGGTAACTTTATTAATGATATGAAAAAGAATAAGTCTCTCCTACATAGTCACCATTGAGTGAACCTTCACATCCAAATCATAAAAATTTGTTTATATTTTATTGTATTTAGACATAGTTGTCTTATTTGAATGTTGCTAACTTCAATTTCTATAGTATTTTTATGGAACCATAGTACTAGCATCTAAAGGGAGCCCGGGAAACCATTTGCATTCTTACCCTGTGAAAATAATGATGAAGAGTCCTAACCCTGAATCATACATAACACATGTGTACATATATATCATAAAATACTAATTGATAGTTCCCTTTGTGCCAAGCTCTGTGCTAGGTCTTGGAGATATTAAAAATTAGTAAGCATGGGGGCGCCCGGGTGGCTCAGTGGGTTAAGCTGCTGCCTTCGGCTCAGGTCTGATCATGGGGTCCTGGGATCGAGTCCCACATCAGGCTCTCTGCTTCGGCGGGGAGCCTGCTTCTCCCTCTCTCTCTCTACCTGCCTCTCTGCCTACTAGTGCTCTCTGTCTGTCAAATAAAAAAAATTTTTTTTAAATTAGTAAGCATGATCTGTATCTTCAAGAAGTTCATAGTCAAGGGGCACTTGGGTGGCTCAGTCATTTAAGTGTTCAATTCTTGATTTTGCTCAGGTCATAATCTCAGGATTGTGAGACAGACAGAGCCCCAAGTCGGACTCCATGCCCAGCGGGAGAGTTGACTTGAGATTCTCTCCTGTCCTCTCCTTCTCCCCCTCTCACTGATTGTGTTCTCTCTCTATCTCAAATAAGTAAATACATCTTTTAAAAAAGTAGTTCATAGTCAAATGAGTATGACAGATCTGTGTGGAACTCTATTACAAGGCTTGATCAAAAAAGTGCTAAATATATTCCGTAGGAGCACAGGGGAAGGAGCAATGAATTATGCCTGTGGAAATGGCCACAATGACTAGGGCTGTTATTATGTGTATTTAATTTTGATAGGCATGCTGACATCTCCAGACTCACTTGCTTAACAACAACTTAAAAATCGCATTTCATCTTTAACTACTGAACACATTATGGTTTGGAGGATATTTTCCTCAAATCAATTGACAAAACTTTCGTAAGTGTCCACTGTGTGCTAGGGGTTTTGAGAGATAGAGGAGAAACAGATTATTTGGGAGCAGATTATTGCCTTCAAGTGCCTACAGGCTGGACAGTTGAGAGTTTAAAATCCCCCAATATAGCAATTAGAGAGCAATAAACTACTATTCACTGTGGCGCTGCCTTTGAGTACATCCAGAAAAGAGAACTCAGGGTGAGTTGAAATAGTTAGAAAAAAGCAGAAATCATTGTCCCTTCAGACTCAAACATCACTTCAGACTTCTAAAAACTACCTACAGATGTTTAGAGAGCCATTCAGATATTCTCCACTGCATCATAACTCAAAAGAGAAAAATAAGTTGTGTGTTTCAGGATCTCTCCCAATGCTTGTTAATCTGAATTTATAGCACATTGCTTTAGGAATGCTTTATTTAAATTCTGTTAAAAATCTTAGCTGGATTGGAAGAATAAATATTGTTCAAATGTCTATACTGCCTAGAGCAATCTATATTCTCAATGCCAACCCAATCAAAATTACACCAGCATTTTTCAAAGAGCTGGAACAAACAATCCTAAAATTTATATGGAACCAGAAGAGACCCTGAATTGCTAAGGAAATGTTGAAAAAGAAAAACAAAACTGGGGGCATCACATTGCCTGATTTCAAGCTTTACTACAAAACTGTGATCACCAAGACAGCATGGTACTGGCACAAAAACAGATACATAGACCAGTGGAACGGTGTAGAGAGCCCAGATATGGATCCACAAGTCTATGGTCAACTAATCTTCGACAAAGCAGGAAAAAATATACAAAGGAAAAAAAGACAGTCTCTTCAATAAATGGTGCTGGAAAAATTGGACAGCTATTTGCAGAAGAATGAAACTCGACCATTGTCTTACACCATACACAAAGATAAACTCAAAATGGATAAAAGACCTCAACACGAGTCAGCAATTTATCAAATCCTAGAGGAGAACATAGGCAATAACCTCTTTGACATCGGCCACAGCAACTTCTTTCAAGATATGTCTCCAAAGGCAAAGGAAACAAAAGTGAAATTGAACTTTGGGACTTCATCAAGATAAAAATCTTCTGCACAGCAAAGGAAACAGTCAATAAAACAAAGAGGCAACCCACGGAATGGAAGAAGATATTTGCAAATGACGCTACAGACAAAGGGCTGATATCCAAGATTTATAAAGAACTCCTCAAACTCAACACAAACAAAACAGATATTCATGTTAACAAATGAGCAGAAGAGATGAACAGACACTTCTTCAATGAAGACATACAAATGACTAACAGACGCATGAAAAAGTGTTCATCATCATTATTAGAATGGCCAAAATTAACAAGACAGTAAACAACAAGTGTTGGAGAGGATGTGGAGAAAGGGGATCTCTCTTACACTGTTGGTGGGAATGCAAGTTGGTGCAGCCACTTTGGAAAACAGTGTGGATTTTCCTTTAAAAATTAAATATAGAGCTACCCTATGACCCTGCACTGGATATTTATCCCAAAGATACAGATGTAGTGAAAAGAAAAGCCATCTTTACCCCAATGTTCATAGCAGCAATGGCCACAGTTCCCAAACTGGAAAGAACCAAGATGCCCTTCAACGGATGAATGGATAAAGAAGATATGGTCCATATATACAATAGAATATTATGCCTCCGTCAGGAAAGATGAGTACCCAAATTTTATATCAACATGGACAGGACTGGAAGAGATTATGCTGAGAGACGTAAGTCAAGCAGAGAGAGTCAATTATCATATGGTTTCACTTACTTGTGGAGCATAAGAAATAACACGGAGGACATT
>ML094307.1:42167-76445 GCA_003697995.1 Taxidea taxus jeffersonii
TGTGTGTGTGTGTGTGTGTATATACATATATATATGTATATATATATGTGTGTGTGTGTGTGTGTATATATACACACACACATATATATATACACACACACATACCACATATCCATTCATCTGTTGATGGACTTCTAGGTTCTTTCCATAGTTTGGCTATTATGGATATTGCTGCTATAAACATTCAGGTGCACATGTCCCTTCAGATCACTACATTTGTATCTTTAGGGTAAATACCCAGTAGTGCAATTGCTGGGTTGTAAGGTAACTCTATTTTCAACTTTTTGAGAAACCTCCATATTGTTTTCCAGAGTGGCTGCACCAGCTTGCATTCCCACACACAGTGTAGGAGGGTTCCAGAAAGAGAATCTTAAGCAGACTCCATGCCCACTGTGAAGCCAGCATCGAGCTCAATTTCATGACCCTGAGATTAGGAACTGAGCTGAAATCAAGAGTTGGATGCTTAACTGACTGAGCCACCCAGGCATCTCTTGGCTAATGTTTAAAATCTAACCATCACACTGACATCTTTTAGACTTAACGTTTTGATTTCTGTTTAAAATGTAATATACAGATACATACACATACCCACTGAAACTCCCTAAGTTGTTTTTGGTGTTTTATATCTGAGTGTGAATTTTGCATTTAAATTTAGGGAGAAAACATTTGGTGCTGAGCATCTGTTGGGGACTACAAAGAGGTTACTAACCTACAAGGACCAGGGAGAAAGTACATGGACATATGACAAATGCCTTTGTTTCATGATTTTGCCAAACTTTGACACTAATAATGCTCCCAATAGAGATTGTTTTTGTTTTCTTTTCCTTTGTTTTTTAGGGTTCTGTGTGATAACTCAGGAAAGAGATTACAGAGCTAAACTGAGCTCTTCTTAGGATTGAGAATGCATCTTCCACTTTTCTTGTATACTTTTTAGTGCCCAAGGGTATATACACCAAAATAAATAAATAAATAATATTGGCCAACTTTCCTTGTTCGAAAAGAGGGTATAAATGATAGTGTTTGAAAGGAGCACAAGAGGGGCGCCTGGGTGGCTCAGTGGGTTAAAGCCTCTGCCTTCGGCTCAGGTCATGATCTCAGGGTCCTAGGAGTGAGCCCCGCATCAGGATCTCTGCTCAGTGGGGAGCCTGCTCCCCCCCGCCTTTGCCTGCCTCTCAGCCTCTTGTGGTCTCTGTCAAATAAATAAAATCTTTAAAAAAAAAAAGAAAGGAGTACAAGAAAGAAAGATAGAATTACCCTTTCTTATAATCAGACCTACAATTTCTTCCATTAACTCCAAGGCTAATCCCTGTACCCACTTAGTCCCAGTCAACACAATCCCTAAGCAAACAATTTGCTGTGAGAGATGAAGCAAAGGAAAGCCAGAATCTATTCAAATATAGAAGGAAAATATTACAAAGAAATGTCTTACATTCTTACACTAATCACTACTGCTTCCTTTGGAACTGAACAAAAGAGGAGGGGACAAAGAAAAATGCCAAAAGAGATCAGCAGAAAATAGAATCCAATTTACTTAAATTCAACAAAAACACATTAAGACCTTACATAGTTAGGAAAGGAGGACATGGTTCTTGTTCTCATATTCTAATATTGGAAGAAGTTAATGACAAGTGTCAACTATGTAGATAAATAGTTCAAACAAAAGTCAGAATTAGAAAAGTTCAGTAAAAGAGGTAGAACTCAAATGCTCTCGATTTCCAAATGAAGATATTATACTACTAGTAGTAGTAGCAGCAGCAGTACCACCACCACCAGCAGCAGCAGTGGTAGTAGTAGTAACAATATCAACAACAACAATAATAACTACTAGTGTCTACTGAGGTTATTATATATGAAATACTGTGCAGAGCACTTTTGTAAGGAATTTTTCTCATTTAATTTATTTTTTATCATTTTATTTAATCTTCATACCAACTTGATCAGTTAGGGACCATAATTATTATCATGTTCTGAATGAATAAATTGAAGCTAAGATATTTAGTAACTTTCCCATGGTCACATTGCTAAAATGTAGTAGAACTAGAATTATTATTTCAGAACCTATGTTGATAGGAAACATTTCCCAGAACAGATAATATTTAACAAAGTCTTTGAGGAATGGGTTGGATTTGAATAAATAAGTAATACAAGCAAAACTGTAGAGACTATTAAAGCATATATGGCATGTTTAAAGGGTTGCAAAGGTACAGTTCAGCTGCAGCAAAGCCAAATCTAGGGTGCTAGTGGCAGAAGGAGCCAAATCAGGAGGAAAGCCAGTTTAGAAGGTAAAATGATGAGTGTGGCTGTGGACTTGGCAATAACCTCATCCCTGATTCAAGACTCATATTTTCATCTTCATAGAGGGAAAGACTGATAAAGAGAAAAGAATAGGTCAAGAACAGCCATACTGATGATGTATGAGGACGAACAGCTATCAGCAATATGGATGAAGACAAAAGCAGTTAGATGGGTAAGAGGAAAGCCAAAGGTTTTCAGTGTGGTAGATGCCATGGAAGATCAGGATGCCGAAAGAAGGCTTTTAGTCCCTAGTGTCAAATGCTATCAGAATTGAAGAGAATCAGGACTTATAGTAGGTTAAATTGTTATTGCTTCTTGATCACTTTCTGTGCCCCAGATACTATATTCAAGCACTTTATAAGAATTGTCCCACTTGATCCTCAAACCACTGTAAAGTAGGGGCTATTATTTTCCCCCATTTGAAAAACAAGAAACTAAAATTTGGAAAGGTTAAGAAACTTGATCAAGGCCTCATAGCTAGTTAAGAGTCACAGCCTGGACTTAAACCCGAATCTGTTTAATTCTGAAGCCTATGTTCTTAATCTCTAATATCTGCCATTAAATTCATGGTCCCCTTTGAGAAAGAGGTTTCAGCAGAGTAATAAGAATAGGATTCAAATAACAAAGATTGATTGGGAAGGAGAGGATAGATGTGAGAATGATTGTGGAAAAAGTGGCTGGTAAGATAGTGGAGGTTATAGATATCAACTTATTCTGTCTACAGTTTAGAAGGATCAGAAAAGAAAGGTAAACAGTAGGGAAAGGTAGCTTAAAGATGACAGAAGAGTCAAGGGAAGTTTCTTTTAGATTAGTGTAGGACAGAACCTATTGTTTATTGAAGAGTAATAGCCAATAGAGAGGGAGAGAAGGGGCACGATTTACAGAAAAGCAATGTGGCAGAGAAAGGAAGGGTAAGATTAAGAGGAGAAAGTTTCAATTTACAAAAAGAGACATTTATTAGTTTGATCCTATCAAAATGTGACTTCCTCATGTCTGATTCTTTTAACACCTTACTTGGCTAAGTATAATTAATTATAACTGGTATATTTTATATAAATATTTATTCATATAAGTATAATAAAATATGAATTAATATGAAATATTAGGTAAAATTTATTAGGAATTATAAGAAATGAATTTATTGGAGATGTCAAGATATCAGATAATAACATAGTATGTTAACTCTGTGATAGTTAAATTTTCATAGAAATGTTGGAAACAGAGTACATTTACACTGTTCCAGGTGACCCTCAGATACAGACCTTGTTAAAGTGAACCTGGCATTTATTCACCAAACATTAATTGAAAGTCTGTTATGTGCCAGACTTTATGGTAGGCATAGAAGATACAGAGATAAAAGACAAGAGTTTGCATCTCCAAATATCTCACAGCCTAGAAAGGAGGCAGAAAAAACACCATAGTATAGTGTAGCATGATGAATGCTATGATAAAGGTAAAAACCATGAAACACTGGAGCCCTGGATAAGGAGACAAGGGTGAGTTACAGGGAATGCTTCCCAAAGAGATGATATTTGAGATGAGTTTTGACCTTGTACTGTTGCTTTTATAGGAACCTGAACAAGGGGCCAGGCATTCCCCTAAGAGATCACATTACAGGCAACAGCTGCAGCTTACCACCCTGGCTTCATCCTCAGTGTCTGACATCAAGGTCACTGAGCTGAAACTTTAAGGGGGATGGTAAATAAAATGGCTCTAAACCTAACTCTGGGCTATTGGGTAGTAGGAGATGAAGGCTGTATGTTCCAAATTATAATATAAATAGGTAGCTTTCCTTTTACCAGGGTAGGGATCATGAGAAAACAGGAAGGGGAAGTGGAGAGGGGCTAGAAGACGAAGGAAATAAGGAACAGCTACCTTGTTATTAGACCTTCCTGCCTACTAGGAAGAAAGTCTTATCTCTGCATATATATCACTTGTCTTGTTTCAGACTTCATTCTTACACTTTTTCCATGTGAAACGGAAAGTGCATATACCTCACAGCAATGCGGAGACACTTAGAAATAAAAAAAAAAAAAAAAAACCACAACGAAGCTCTATTTCTCTTTCCCTTGAAGGGAGAGACTGATTGTAGGTCAGTTTCTATTTTATCTGAACCACTTGGCCCATCTGGAATAGTCACTCTAGGAAATTGAAAGCTAAATTTAAATTTTATAAAGAGGAAATTCTAAAATGACTCCCTCAGTCTGATTAGACATACTCTATCGCATCCCTCTATCCTTGCATGATATGAGTGTCTGAAGAAACTGAATGCTAATTGTCTGTTCTTAGTATTAAATTATTTGGCATTGCCCCCATCTCCTTCCATTTGCATACTCAGACATACTATAGAAAAGACTCAGGTCGAATAGTCTGCCTTTTAAGTTTGCCTCTATTTTTTTTTCTTGCAATTAGAAATAACCAGAAATTGAAGCAGGAAAGACTATGGTTAGACATAAGGAAGAACCTCAGGTAAATAAAAACTGGGTTTGGCAGTATTTGGAAGACATTACAGACTTTGACCTCCTGCAGATTTTTGAAAGATTCTTGGTTTTGTTTTGTTATTTATTTGGTGTTGTTTCCCTTGCTGTTTGGACAAAGAAGTTTTTTTTTTTTTTTTTACTTTATTTAAGCTTTATTTAAACATATGATGTAACCCCACCACCCTCACCCAACCCCTCTTCCCCCCACCCCCCTCAGTTTGTTTTATGACATTAAGAGTCTCTTTTGGTTTTTCTCCCTCCCGATCCCATCTTCTTTCATTTTTACTTTTCCTACCACCTTAACTCCCACCCCCGTTGCATCTCCACTTTAATAAAAGAAGACATGCTTACTAAGGACAATTTGAAGGAGAAAATTTACCTTCTGGCTTGTCATTCTGAAGAGGGAAAAGAGCAACCTTTCACCCTGAAAATTCTACTCTATGATCCTCAGGTTACCTACAGATTCATTAGCCCTGTAATACTGATAATTTTCTCTTATACCTGGGAAGGTTTCTTGCTTTCCAGAAGCTCCGTTATTGGCATGGAAGAGGTATAATTCTAATCAATACAAAAGTATTTGAAATGAACCATTATTTCAAATAAGACTCTTCAAGGGAAAAGAAAAAGAGAGGAATATAATTTTAAATAATTAAAACGGTTGGAGGAAATTGAACTGCAATTGAGTTACATCTTACTAAAAATGAAATATTTTAGTTTTGGTAGCAGGGATTTTATATACCATGGGCACTATGTATGGTGCTGGGCAGACTTTCTTCTGAAAAAAGCAGACCTTTTTTATTCATATACTGGGATTCCCCTGATCTGGCTCAGGCTTTTATGTTGGCATGGCTTTTATTTTTATCTTATTCTTGTCCAGAATCATCCAGGAGTGATGCCTCATGAAAAAGTAGTAGAGGAGAAAATTACATTAATGATCAAATAAGTATTTCATTTCTAAATATGAATTAACACATATAATGTTTAACAACTTAGCCATGGAGTGAATCTAAGTAGAAATATAAGTTCTGTTTCAGGAGGTTTATTTTTCTTTTCTTCTAAGTTTCCCCAGTTAGCGTTAAGTCCTATCCAGTTTAGTATTCCATACAAGTATCCAGTACGATTTTGTCAGATTTGTGCCAAAGAGAAAAGTCAGTAATTATTTCAAATTTTAAATCATTCTGGATACCTCCATGTTATATCAATTTATTATTTCAAAACAGATTTTCAAACTTATATCATGATTATAATCTTTTTATTCTCCCATAAGAACCAACAGGATCTTGCTGCATTGCATGGGACACAACTTATCATAACTCTTCACTGGACATTTTCCATACACAGCCATGTTAATTCCTCACTCTTGTGAAATCTAGCATTTGTGCAGCACTCAGAATGCCACCATTAGGAAGATATTGAAAATTAAAACTTTAAAAGGGTAACAGAAGATCTATAACATACCTGGAAGCAGAGGAGTTCTGTGCTTAGAATCAAAGATAATAACTTACAGAAATTAAAAGCCTTGTGATGAGCACTGGGTGTTATATGTAACTAATGAATCATGGAATACTGCATCAGAAACTAGTGACGTACTATACATCTAGTAGAGATATAGATAGATGAACTATAGATGAACATAATAATAATAAAAAGAAAGAAATGAAGAGCCTTAAAAAAGAGTGAACCCTTGTAGAAAAGTAGAATTAATTTCCCCATACAAGTGTTTTACTTCTAAAATTTACTTTATATTCATGCCAATAATCACCATTGTTCATCTTTATTGTAGAATAGCCACCCAGTTCCAGTTCTATTTTTTCTAAAATATCCTTTAATAGGTTTTATAAGCATTCATCTAATTCCCTTACTTCTCTTATGTCCCCAAAAAGAGGAAAAATAACAATAGAAAAGGAAAAACAGCCCCACAAATTCACACAGAAAAGCCATGAGTTTAAAAGACCCAAGATTTGGAGCCTATTGGCAGAAGTGACAGGCATACTATTTTTCATGATCTACTGTGGAGTCACTGGTTTCTTATTATAGCCACTCAAGTCATGTCAAACTTCAAGCCTACCCTTTGCCATCACTTATGTCTGCTAAAGCTTTGAAGAGAACCTTTGAAAAGCCACAACTATATCTATCTATCCATATCTATGTTTTATATCTAACTGAAGACTATATGAATTACTTATGTTTTATGAAATATATAGGAGGAGCTTTTAGTAGTTGTTACTGTTGATAAAATTCATATTTAAATTCATTTGGGTTTATGTGGGGATTCTAATTAAGGCCAAGAGCTCACTTGAAAAAATAAATTTGCTACCATCTGTCACTATGGTAGTTACATTTATGGTGAGCATCACATAATGTAAAGAGTTATTGAATCACTATGTTGTGTACCTAAAACTAATGTAAAATGATGTGTCAACTATCCTTAAATTAAACAAAATGTTGACATAAAAAAGATAAAGAAAAGAATTTGCAGAAAATTTTAGTGGCCTAGTTGATCAGGAATGGCTAGTAGCAACATGGACCAGTCACAAATTTATAATAAACACCTCTACTCAGTGTCCCCTCTCCTTTCCCCCACCATATTCATCATGACAGGAATCTTCTTGCTATTTTAGTTATTTTCTCTTGTGCAGTAACTACAAATAATGCTGCAGTAGGCCCAAAATACCCACATCCTTGAAACCCTGTTACAAGAGGATCATATAGGCCAGATTTTTGTGTTTGGAGATTAAATTGCTAATAGTGTTTGCTTTCATTGTGCACAGATGTCTGGGGCAGACTAACAAGCTATTTGCCTAAAAGCCCTAAACCATTTCAAAAGTTTTGAAAAAGTAATGTAAGGATTGGTCATTAAGGTGCACAAAGCCTTTTGAGTAAAAGATATTAAGACAGCCAAACAGGTTTGGCCATTTGTGTTTTTCCCCTCCCTTAAATCCAGGCTCTTGGGCTTCCCAACTAATCTGTTAATGGCTGAAACTGATTGACAGGTGCAACAATGCCAGTGTAGGCACTGTAGGAGTCCTAATTGGGTAGTTCTTTATAAAGGGAATTAATGGCTGAGTAAATACAACTTTGAAAATAGAAGGAAAACTCATGAAAATTAAACACAAAATAGCTAGATTTAGGTTCAGAATACTTAAGATCAGAGAAGTCTAGGCTAGCATCTCAAGTTCTATAATTTAGTCAGCCTATAAAGATGTGAGCCCCTTGGGAAATAGATTTCTTTCAGTAGATATGTCTACCCACGAAAACCCTTAATTTGCACTTGAAAGTTTGTTTGGAAGTTTGAGTATGATATCCAACAATTTATTTTAAAACAAATTTCTTGAGTTCATTCACTCATTCATCAAACATTTACTAAGCACATAATCTATGCCAAGAATTCTATTAAGGAATACAGAAATGGTTAAGATACAACCTTTGTCTGAGAAGCTCACAAGCTAGTAGAGAGGCCAGAAAAATAGCTAGAAAGCCTTGACACCATGAAAAAAAAACTATGGCAGGGCTAAGCATAAAATTCTGTGAGAACTCAGGGGAAGCATACCTCACCTTTTGGAGAGATAGGCAAAGGGGCCAAAAATACAGGCTTTCCTGAGAAGGTGATGTCTGAGCTAAGTCCTAAAGGGTGAGAAGTTAGCTAGTTCAGTATGGGTGATGGATGGAGGAGTTTGAATATTCAGAGGCACGTGGATATGAATTAGCATTGCAAGCTTGTGAAAGAGAAATAATTTTATATAAGTTAGAATAAAAGGAACATATAAAAAAGTGATGGATGACAATAATAGAAAGGTAGATTACAAACCATGTCTTATTAGCCATGTAATGGAATTTTGGGTTTATTTGGTAGGTAACTGGAAGCCAATGGTGTGCAAAGGTGTCACATCATTAGAAATCTTAGATTACTCTCAGCATTATGGAGGATCTGACAGCATTATCATGGGAGAAGGCTGGATACAGGCAGATTGATTTAGGAGGCCGTTGCAATAATCCAGACGTAAGCAAGGTCAACTTGAATGAAGGCAATGACAGAGAAAATGGAGAAGGCATAACAAATATTTGAATTTCTTAAAAAAACATAGCCTTGGATCTATAGGCATGGTGGTGGTTGAAAGAAAGATGGCATGATGAAGAAAAGGAAAGATTCTGGAAGGAATTCTATATTTCTGACTTGGATGACAAAGTAATTAGAAGGTGATCCCATCAACCAAGATGGAGAGTACAGAATATTTATGGATGCCAGTGTCATCTTCTATCGTGATCATGTTTTGTTTTTGAGGTGCTTGGTGGGACATGAAGATGTGGATATCCAGTATGTAATTGAACACATGGGTATAGAGCTCAGAAGAAAGGCTTGAACCTTTATGTTTTTTTGTATGTCTACAACTGATGTTTACAAAGCTTTTTGGCTCCACTTTCACTTTCTGATCCTTCTGTGTATTATTCTCTCTCTAATGCCACAAGGTTTTTTTCAAGTTCTGTATATCCTTACAATGTACACTGACTGCCTAGGGATCCCTGCTAGGGAAGAAGGGCATAATATGTTACCTGATCTCTACTCCTAAATAACCCCCACATTCTAGGACATTTTCCCCTTCATACCATGACTCCTGAACTCACTCCTCTTCTGTCCCCTCTCCCATCAACATTTAGCTATCTTGCATCCCATAGCCTCAGTGCCCTTCTAGGTGCTTGGATAGTGTAAAGAAAATAATTTGTACTCAGGTGTAAATGATCAATTCTAGCTTTATGTGATATACTTCCCTAGTATATAACATATATTCTTTCTAATAGATACAAAGAATGTGGAATTACAGGGATGCCTGGGTGACTCAGTTGGTTAAGCATCTGCCTTCAGCTCAGGGTCCTGGAATTGAGTCCCACATAGGGCTCCCTGCTTAGCAGGAAGCCTGCTTCTCCCTTTTCCTCTTCCTGCGCTCCTTCTATTTGTGTGTGCTCTCTTCCTCTCAAATAAATAAATAAATAAAATCTTGAAAAAAAAATGTGGGGATTACAGTGTATTGGTAGAATAACAGAGAAGACATTGGACGTCAGTTGAGCACCTTCAGTGTTCTTTAAGCACCATCATTTAAACATCATTATTCACTTATATTCCACCTTCATTGAAAACCCTGTTACTGAACTCTAAGTCCACTAGAAGTCTTTGCTCCAAATGAATTACTACTCATTAACTATATCCCCCTTCCCTGGATCAAGGATATACAACTAACACCCAATTTCTGATCTCTCTTATTTAGCTTTGAAATGTATTGCTTTTATTTCCAGATAAAGCTGCCTCATTGGAAATCAGGCTTGTGGGCGTTCATAGAGTCATTTGTACCCTCTTTCCTTGCCTGTTAAGCAATAAATTAGTCCTAGATTATGAGTTGTGGGATTAACCCAGGAGGTCATTTAATTGGATAGTTTCTTTATTAAGTAAAACAAAACACAAGGCCCAGAGAAGGGACAGGACTGACCCAAGCTCACACAACAATTTGTAGTTGATTTTGACTAGCACCCAGTTCTCCTAACACCTAGGCTAGTTTTCTTTCCACTCTATCACAACTGTGTCTTTGGGCAAGTGTATCACTTGCTCTGCCCAAAACAGAGTTTTTGTTTTGTTTTGTTTTAACGGGAGGCTGAAAAAGCAGGCGAGGGTGTGGGCCTAGGGGCAGGGCAAGGCCCATCTGCCAGCGCCAGGGAGGGGAACCCCCCAGGCCGAGGAGCAGGAGGCATTGGCCTCGCCTGCGCCTGACTCACGGAGAGCTTTCTGGCAGGGTTCGAGCCTGGACAACTCGGGATCCCGGGCCAGGCCCAGGGGGCGGCCCTGCAGGCATGCAGCGCAGGAAGAGAGTTCGCCAGGGGTATTCTGGCCAGTTCTCACCAGTCTGCCCAAATCATCCTGATTGACAAGACTCTGTCCCCCATAATCTCCCTTTGGGCTGTTAGAAGACTGAACATGCAACCAATACAAATTTTGGATTTTTTTTAAATTTATTTATTTGTCAGAGAGAGAGCAGGAGCGAGCACAGGCAGACAGAGAGGCAGGCAGAGGCAGAGGGAGAAGCAGGCTCCCTGCCGAGCAAGGAGCCCGATGTGGGATTCGATCCCAGGACGCTGGGATCATGACCTGAGCCGAAGGCAGCTGCTTAACCAACTGAGCCACCCAGGCGTCCCCAAATTTTGGATTTTTAAAAGTGTCTTTTCAAGGGAGAAATATTCTTCTATGCTGGGTGTCCCATCTCCCATCTTGGCAATAATTCCAGACAAGCTGGCATAACTAGTGTAGGCCTCACAGGGCTAAAGTGTATGGTGGGACTGTCTCACCCACAGCTGCAGGTATTTGTGATGCTGATGGTATGTACAAAATTGAAAACTAAAAATTGTATACAGATAGCTAAGGTAAATAAACCAGAGAAGGCTAAATGTGTTGTCAAAGCAAGGAGGGCCTGAGATAAGAATTAGCAGCCAGAGTGTAGGGCCTTTAGGGCCTGAGAGTTAGGAAAAAGGATATCTGGTTGAAATGAGTGAGTAAGAGGATAAAGACCTAAGGCAGAGTGCTGTTGCTTACACTTGGACTTCTGTATGTACCCTTTAGTATGTTATAGAGATGGGCCAAAACCACATAAAGGACTGGGACGGGGACAGAAACAATGCCACAGGTTGGCAGAAAACAGTTAATATATGTATTCCCCATGGGTCATGTTTCTGGTTCTTTGCTTCTTTACAAGAAAATTAGATTCAAGTTGATGGTCCCAGAATTTTACTTGCTCTGTTTCAGAAGTTTCACAGCCAAAGTTTTATATAGTGTCAGCAGCTGGGTAAGCTCTTTTTCGGCGCCGTCCATCTGCCACCTTTCATGCCCAGTCAGCCTTTGGCATCTTGGCTGAGATGCTCAAAGATGCCAAAGGCTCTTTGCTCAAGATGGTGCCATTTGTGCTGGTGATTTGATCCCACTCAGTGGTAACACTTTGTGATGATGACCCATATGGCTTATATTGACAATGTTGGCTTATGGTACAATAATATATTCAAGCAAGTTTTTCCATCATACTTCTTGTTTCAGAAACAAAGTCTCTGGCCTGATGTCTTAATTTTCAGCACTATTTTCCAGGTGGCTCTGTGGAAAGTCCTGCATTCTCTATTCTTATAAAATGATGGCAAATTTCTGTCATAAACATCTGACCGTGATGTATTTTCTTCTCTCTTTGATTGTGTAGCTCAAGGTTGCCAAGTCTTCAGGAAGTTTTGCCTGATGGACAGAGCTCAGTCTTGAACCTGCTATAATGATTCCCTTTTCCCAATACACTTTTGTCACTTTTGGATTCCTGGGTTGCTTTTGTATGCTTGTTTTAAGAGGTTGAGTTTACCTTCTTTAATCAGATGGTAAAAAGCTGTGGTCTTTGATAGCAGAGACCATGTATAATCTTATAGACCCCAAATCTCAAATACAACATATTATAAATAATCTTGATAGTCTAGATGGTCTTGATAGGTGAGGAAGCAAAGTAATATATAGAAGGTAAATTCGTCTAAAAGAACTGGGCTCCTAATTCAGCTCTGCCATCTATTAACTATGTGACTGTCCATAAGGGAGTTATCGTAGAAAACTTTGTTGTTTCATCTGAAAATGGGAGTATACTAATATCTATTTTACAAGCTTATATTTAAATAATTATTTGAGATACAGGTAAAGTGGTTAGCACAGAACCTGGCACATGGGTGTTCAACACATGGCAGCTAATATTATGGTTGGTGTTTATTCAGGATAATTGCCTAAACAACTGAGATCTTGTGTCTGCAGCACTGACAGGTGTAATCTGCAGCCTTGAGCCTCCCTGGTCAACCCCCAAGATCATTATTATGGCTGTGCTACTATTTCTAGCATAAGTTCAGCTTTATTATCCTTTCTCCTCTTTTGTTCTCTCTCATGCCTTTTCTTACTTCAACTCTCCCAGATGCCTTATTTTTCCCTCCTATTTTCTCTTCCTATCCTGCCCATGATGTGAACTTGATTCCACATTGGGTAACCAGGAGTTTCCTAAGCCCTCTTACTTGCTTTAAATATGACCCTGTGGGTTAAGGCAGTTCTTCTGTGTGTTTAGAGCTGTTTTACCCCCTAGAATGAAGACATGATTGTATTGTATGAAGTTGAAATTACATCACAGCAATGTGTGGAAGGGTGAGTGTGTGTGCATATGTGCATGTCTGTCTGGGTCTGTGTGTGTTGATTTAGAAGTGATTTGGGGAGGCTTTGTAGAATAACTCAAATCCTGAAGATTTTCATTCTGTAAGGAGGGTCTAGATTAGGAATGGCAAAGGGTTATAATTGCTCCTATTATTCTTAATGGTTATAACTGTAATTAGCAGTGTTTGTTAGTTTTGCATTTTTTAGGGCTAGTCATTTTAGGAGTCATTTAAGGAAGATATCTTTCCATTTTTGCAAAGTGTCATAAAACCATTTTTATTACTTTGCAAGAAAGAAGACTACTGCTAGCTAAGTGATATTCATTCCATATCAATCACCAATCACCTATTTTGTGCCTATCAGGTGCTGTGAAAGATACAAAAATGAATAAGACAGAACCTCCACCTTCAAAAGAAGTTGGTTAGTAAAATGTGGGTAAACAAACTTTCCTAATTAGATCAAAAGCCTTGAGTAGACCCATGAATATAACCCCACATATATACCCATGGTAGAAATGAAAATCTGTCTCTCAGTTTTCCCACTATGGGAGAGTATAACTAACAGCCTTGGGTGCTGTGCTCTGCATATACCACTGCTTTAGGGGCCAACTCCTCATAGGCTGCCAACAGCTTATGACTAAACATGGAAAGAACACAATGGCAGGTCCATTCCTGGGAGATACAAGACTCCTCTGATGGATGACTTTAGCGAGGATTCCTGACTGGCTTTGCTGAAACCTTTTTTAGAATTGCTCTGCAATTTAAAACTCATATTAACTAACCCTTATCCCTTCCTTCTTTTCTCCACAAGGTTGAGAACTACATCACAATCTGTTGGCTTTACTGGCCTCCTTTCACTTCCTCCCCATTTCCTTCACAGGTTGCCCCACCCCCACAATAAAACTCTTTCATGTCTAATCCTGCCATGGCATCTGCTTCTCAAAGGATCTGAACGGATATATTCAGGAACTCTATCAGGTGACTTGACAAGTGACTTGTTCACAAGCTAGACCTGGTGAGCAGTCTAATGCTTCAATAACTAATGCATAGTATGAGAAAAAGAAGATAAAGTTTTCACTTAAAGTTCTCTGACCCTGTTGCCATATGCATAAAATGAGGTACATAATATTAATCTGTTGTATTGCTGGGAAGAATCATGATATAGATGTAAAATCCCCATCACATGGTAAGTACTTGATATATTTATTCAGATTAATGAGTAAAGAACTTTCCTACTAATGGCAGTTCTTATTTCCTACTTATGGCAGCTTTGTAAATGAATGATAGCACTTTCTCATTGGGAAAAAAATAATCCACAGAGGGGACTCAGAAATGTTTCTGATACTCAGAATTGTACTTTTTTTTTTCTTTTCTAGCAGAAATGATGAGAGGTAGGAAATGTTCAAAACCCAGGTCTGGCTTCCTGGAAATTCTGCCTGTGGCCTAAAATGCTGGGAATTTGTCTAGCTTGCCTTTTGCAGGTTATCTCAGGCTGGGAGAGGACAAGAAAATAACAGAGAGTCAAGAGAGAAATGAAGCAAGAAAGTGAATTTCAAGTTCTAAGATGCAAATTAATAATCACATTTGCAGATATGGCTATCTCTATTATCTTCAACAGTTTCACCATGTCTGTGATACTGCAGAGAATATGTAGAGCAGTGAAGTGCTCTACAAGAAGAAAGAAATGGGAAGAGGGCAAATTCTGATCCCCTCGGGACTGCATCTTTATGACATTGTAGCATTTGCGGTGAAAGAGAAGCTTTTAGGTGTTTAACATACTTGGCACAGAGCATTATATTCTGTTTTCTAGGGCAACAAAACAAAACTGTGACCCTCCTTTGGCAAAAGGCACAAACCGGTTGATCACGAAGTTAGTGTACTTGCTTGAGTGTTGAGAATTCCTGTGAAGCCACTGAAAGGGTAGGGAAAGCACAATAAGGCCAGGCTCGTAGTACAGTCAATCCCCAAGCACTAGTGTGGTCTCAGAGCCTTGGGCTGAAGGCAAAGCAGACTAATAATACACCTAGTGAGCAGTGGGTGAGGAAATTCAGTAGGTTATTTAAAGCTAGGATTAAAGCCTTTTAAATTGCAAAAGTACCACTTTCTGCATTACTGGTAGCTGATAATAGGAAATTATAACTGGGAGATGCATTATGCAACTTAAGGCAGCACAGCATTTTCAGCTCTCTACTTCCCATGTTTTCTATGTTACTAGATTTTAAGAATTGTCAAGATGTAGGCAACAGTTTCCACAATGGAATAAACTCTACTCCCTTGCCTTAGTCACCCAATAATACTGAACTAAGGGCCCAATTCTTTTTCCCACAATTCTTTAATTGAACCGATTCCTCTACCCAGCATCAGTCAAGCAAAATGAGACAGAGAAAGAGGATTCTCATAATGGCCTTAAGGCAATAAAAGATCATAATGGGCCATTTAAATAGTCAAGTAGAGATTAAATGATATTCGATATAGTTTATATTTAGTGTATTTGGTTTCTTTCCAATTCCTTGATAAAACAGTCAGTGATTTTCACATGGCATCTCTAATGGCTTTCATTTAATCAGAGTGTTTGATTAACCAGAATGACTCATATTGCTTCCATTACTAAATTATAGTCATTATGAACTTGAAAAAATATTAACCAAACTTAAATCACAATGTAGAAAATTTCCCAACAAATATTTGAGCTGAGTGTACAGAAGTGTAGCCAGAACCTACAATAGGGTAGGGGCAAAAACAACAACAACAACAAAAAAAAAACGGAGGAAATGGTGTATGGAAAATCTGCATGGGGGTAGAAATGGAAGTGTTCAAGAAGTGGGGCAGGATGGCTTGGCTATCTCTGAACTCGAGAGGAGCATTCCTGTCATCTCATAAGAGAAAGTGTATATGCTCACTCTGAAGCTTCTGACAAGACTAGAGATCAAAGAACAGGCAGTGGGAAATACACAACACTTAGGGGTAGAACTTGGCATAGTCTTCAGAAGGAGATAAGGAAAAGTATCTTGAATCTTCTCAGGTTTTCCCATCCTTCAGAAAATAAGGAGGACCGAGGTAGCAGGGCCAAATATGTAGCACATTAGAAGAAAAACAACATCCTGAGAAAACCAGAATGTGAGACAAAGTTCAGACTACCAGAGATGTCTTCCCCTAGATAGTGGTGTCAATCAATAGTGTCGATCAGAGGGACTTCTTTAAGCTAAGCCAAGATTTCTTAACCTTAGCACTCTTAACCTTTTGGGCTGGATAATTATTTATGTAGGGGCCCATCTTGTGCACTGTAGGACATTCAGTAACATCCTTGGCCTCAATCCACTGGATGCCAGTAGCTCTATCATCCTTAGTTATGAAAATAAAAGCTTTCTCCAAACATTGCCAAGGTCTCTGGGGGGCAAAATTGCCCCTAGTTGAGAGTCATTGGTTTACAGGGACATTTAGAGGAGCACTTCATGATGATGGAGAGAAATGGCACTCTCACAGAGTAGCTGAATTCCAGCTATTCTATTAGAAGGTAACGCCAAGTTTCCCTATGTGTTTTTGTTTGTTTGTGACCAGTGTTGTTGGGATTCATAGTCTTCAAATTTTTACTAAATCAAGCAGATAGGTCATGGTGGAAATGCCTGCTATTTATTTAAACATATGACATTTTCCTCAAATCTTCTTTTTATAGAAATAATAATATTGTACTGCACATAAAGAAAGATAGCATTTTACCCTGAATGGAATTCCTTGTCGACTCTTCTCTAAAAAAAAACCAGCACATTTGGGCGCCTGGTTGGCTCATTTGGTTAATCACCTGCCTTCGGCTCAGGTCATGATCCTGGAGTCCCGGGATCAAGTCCGACATTAGGCTCCCTGCTCGGTGGGGAGTCTGCTTCTCCCTCTGACCTCTCCCCTCTCATGATCTCTCTCTCATTCTCTCTCTCTCTAAAATAAATAAAATCTTTAAAAAAAAAAAACTAAAATTAAAAAAACAGCACATTTGCACAACACCTGGTCACTATTACAGATTCACAAGGTTCTTAGTGCCTGTGTAACAGAATTAAACTAAAAAAGTTCACATGATAATCAGTTTTACCCTCTTTAGTATGGGACTTATGCTTGATTCTAACAGGAACCTAGGGGCTCAGCTTCCAAGTGAAGAAGAGCCAAACAAACCATCAAAACTTTATAAATATACAATCAGGTTGGTAAATTACATTGCCTCAGAAACAATTCAAAAAGTTTTCATCTGAATTGCAGGGGTGAGTCAGAGTTGGCTTAGTATATTTTAAAATTGATTATGACTTTCTCAACCCTTTGACAGTATTTTTCCCCTAGTTTCTGGGAAAAGTGTTACTTTATTATTTGAAGGCCTGGAGATTTTCCTCCACCATTAGCTTTATTTAGGTTACTGAGGAGAACTAGGAAAGGTGAGTTCAGAGTTCAGGAATATAACCCTTGCCTGAGGCTATATAATTTGATAAAACTTCCTATGTCAGTGGCATTTTGAGTAAGTTTTCCTTTTATGTAACTACACAATTTACCCATGAAGACAGAAAAAAAGGGGGATTGATTTCTGTCCGCAGCAAAAATAATTCTTCTGCACAGTTCAACTCCTTGGAGAAATACTGTTTTTTAGGTTAAGTAAGATTTTCCACTGACATTTGTCATTGAGAAAAGGGGGAAAAAAGCCTAATTTTTTAAATATTCTTGGCCTTAGAAACCTGGGCGGATATATGCTCTTTTTTTAAGTTATTTAATTGCATGATTATTTGGCATGAAATACAGCAAGATTGTTTTTCTTATTATAAAGCTATCCCAGCAAAGAAATTGATAAACACCAGGAAAATAAACTGAAGAAGAGAAAACCAAAGGGAATTGAGATTGTTCAGCCCATAGAAAAGCTGCATAAGAGGTGATTTAGTAATGATCTTCTAGGACCTGAAGGGCAATCATTAGGACCAGATGCTCTCCATCTGCAGTGAGGGTGGAGCCACAGGAAATGACACTATAGAATTAGGAAGTTCAAGAAAGAAATTACTGGCAGTGAAGGCTGTCACACATCACAATACATCACTATGAAGGTTAAGAAATTACCTCTGGGCTGTTTTACAGTTTGGTTTCGAACAGGATAGATTCTCTCTTGTCTGAGATGATTGAGATGAGGTTAGATCAGGAATATGGGCAAAAGGATAGATCAAGATTTTTCTTAAATTCTATGATTCTATGAAACCTGTATTTTTATTTGCACCATGTCCCTTAAGGTGCTAGTTTTACAGTGTGCTTTTTGCATTATATTTCCACTTAATGAAGTTTCAATTTCTGAGTTATTCCCCATTATGGAAATTTATTGTATGACTTCTTTAGCCTCTTAAATTATTGAAAACTGGACTTTGCACCACTGTTCTTCCTCTCTTTTTCAGCTACTTATTTTCTACTTTTTCTAATTCTCCCACTTTTCAGCTTTGTGTTCACTCTCCTGGACAGACCATTTGAGAACATGCAGAGACTTTGCACAACATTTGGTACATTGTTTGAGGCCAATTTAATTGCTAATTATTGTTTTATAATTTCAGGGTGTGATGTAATATGGGAGAATGTGATTCCATACAATAATAATTTCAGTGTAATTCATAATCTTCTCATTTGGCCCTCATTAAGTGTATGTCTTTGAAGCCATGTTTGCTGTGTCTACATCAAAATAACCATTTGGCTCAGTCATTCTTAGGCAAGGGGTAAGAGGCTGGAATCAGAAAGAGAAACTGTCAATCCACTTAATAGATAACTTTTTAAAAATACTTTATTTATTTATTCATAAGAAGTCAACTGGGGAAAGACAACTATCATATGATCTCCCTGATATGAGGAAGTGGAGATGCAATGGGGGTGGGGGTTAAGGAGGTAGGAAAAGAAAAAATGAAACAAGATGGGATCGGGAGGGAGACAAACCAAAAGAGACTCTTAATGTCATAAAACAAACTGAGGGGGGTGGGGGGGGAGAGGGGCTGGGAGAGTGGTGGGGTTACATTATATGTTTAAATAAAAAAGCTTAAATTAAAAAAAAAAGAAAAAAAAAGAGAGGCAGGGAGGTAGAGGCAGAGGGAGGAGAAGCCTCCCTATGGAGCCGGGAGCCCAGTGTGGGACTTGATCCCGGGACCCTGGGACCAGGACCTGAACTGAAGGCAGATGCTTAACTGACTGAACCACCCAGGCTCCCCAATATACAATTTTAGATAAAAACTCTCATTTGGTTGTCTGAATCTTTCTTTGCACTGAGTTGCATTGGGGAAATATGGTATGCCTTTCTTAGTGAAAGTATCTAAAGAACCATTAGACTGCAGTAAGAATCCATCAAATGCCAAGGGCTCCTCATTGCCTATAGAAAAGTAAGTTTTAATGCATCAACCTGACACTCAAAGTCCTCCTCAATTTTGACATGAACCTTCCTCTCTGTTGTTTTTATTCCTCGGAATGAGTCCTCTATTGTTACTGTTCCCATCATGTCATGCTTACTACTAAAATCTACTGTTTCCTTAGATGCTTTCTACTACCTAAAAATTAGAAGCCTCTCCTTTTATCTAATCCTCTTTTTCATCTTTTTCCCATGATCATTCTCATCATTATATGTATACTTGTCAATTATTTACCATGTTTAAGACACTGTGTTAAGCCTTCAAATTCATTAGCCTACTTAGTATTTGCAAGAACACTGTGAGACATATATTATTCCTCCAGAGCTCTTTTTTTTAAGATTTTATTTTTTTATTAGAGAGAGAGAGAGAGAGCACAAACAGAGGGAGGAGTATAGGGAGAGGGAGAAGCAGACTCCTGGCTGAGCAGAGAGCCAGATGTGGGGCTCAATCCCAGGACCTTGGAATCATGACCTAAGCCAAAGGAAGACGCTTAACTGACTGAGCCACCCAGGTACCCCCAGAGCTCATTTCTAACAGTGTCTCTTAGAGACCTCCTTTAACTAAATGAAGCCTAATAATGTCGCCTTTCCTGATACACATTGTCTTTACCATTAATTGAGACAGAAAATCTCAATAGTTTTTTTTTTAAAAGTTTTATTATTGTTATTATTATCTAGAGAGAGAGCATGCACAGGCGGGAGGGACAGAGGGAGATGGAGAGCGAATCCCAAGCCGACTCCATGCTGATTGC
Source organism: Taxidea taxus jeffersonii (assembly GCA_003697995.1). Classification (NCBI taxonomy): domain Eukaryota; kingdom Metazoa; phylum Chordata; class Mammalia; order Carnivora; family Mustelidae; genus Taxidea; species Taxidea taxus. The sequence goes on from ML094307.1 coordinate 62,282, forward strand.
GGAGCCTGACTTGGGGCTTGATCTCACAACCCTGAGATCATGACCTAAGCTGAAACCAAAGGTTGGATGCTTAACCTACTGCACACCCAGGCACCCCAATATTAATATTTCCTCCTGTAAATATTATTTCTCTGATTAAACTATAAGTTCATCTAAAGGAAAATTTGTGACTCATACTAATTTTCATGCCATTAAAATGCAAGGTACATAATAGGCCCACAATAAATATAATGCCCCAAGGAAGGAAGGAAAGAAGGAAAAGGAAGAGGAGGAAAGGGAAGGGAATGGAAAAGAAAGGAAGGGAAGGAAGCATAAGAAGCATAAGCATACTTCACTTTCTGGTGAAATAAACTGTGACATCAATGTTATATTATCACTTCATTAACATATTTTTATTGGACATCTACTGTATACCCAGTACCATGCTGTGATCTATGAGGAATAAAAGAGAAGGGTAAAATATTACCTCTGCTAAGGCTAGATGGGAAGATAAGAGTAAACGCACACTTACAGAGGAAAATGCAATAAGGTCAGTAAGAAAAACAAGAGCCAAACAAACCAAAAGACACAATACCAACATGGTGCTGAACTGAGTAGTACTGTATAATACTGGAATGGGGAAAGAATACCTTTGGCGTCCCTAGAAAACACCCTCTGTTTGGATTTCAGGTTTTGTTTTTGTTTTTGTTTTGTTTTGTTTTGGTGGCCACTTGGATTTCCCCTTCTTCCTTATGCCTGACATCAAAAAAGTACCTGAGAATGTAACAGAACAGAATAATAGAAATAATTTGTGGTGCTTAAAAGCAGAGCTTTTACCCATTTCCTGGCAAAGTAATGGCACACTGCAGATGTAGTATAAAACAGAACATTTTTGAAACAGTGAGTTTATGAATCCAGGCAAAGGGATTCACACCATATCTGATATAACAATGACATTTTATGTACCGCCATTTTCTTTCCCTTCCTTACTTCCTTCTGTCCTTCCATTTGCTGAGAATTTTCTTTCTTTAAAAGAGGTAGACAGGGGACGCCTGGGTGGCTCAGTTGGTTAAGCGGTTGCCTTCGGCTCGGGTCATGATCCCGGCGTCCTGGGATCGAGTCCCACATCGGGCTCCTTGCTCAGCGGGGAGCCTGCTTCTCTCTCTGCCTCTGCCTGCCTCTCTGTCTGCCTGTGCTTGCTCTCTCTCTCTCTCTAACTAATAAATAAATAAAATCTTTAAAAAAAAAGAGGTAGACAGTTATGATATTTTTTTCTCCTGGAAGTAGAGCAATTAAAAAACCTAGAAAGAAAGGGAAAAAATGTGTTCTCTTCCTCACCTTTGAAAATATATTATCCACATGAAATTTTTCTTAAAGAAATGTCTTCAGAATTTCTCAAAATATATACTGCTTCCTTTCTGGGATTAAATGTTTTAAGAGAACAGGACCACAAGAGACTGCGGACTCCAGGAAAAAACTGAGGGTTTTTTAGAAGGGAGGGGTGTGCAGGTTAACCTGATGATGGGTATTAAGGAGGGCACATATTGCATTGGGCACTGGGTGTTATATGCAAACAGTGAATCTTGGAACACTATATTAAAAAATAATGATGTACTGTATGGTGACTAACACAACATAATGAAAAAAAACAAAAGAAAAATGAAGGGAACAGGACCATCTAATGTATTGCATGTGTATGTGTGTTTGCCTGTACATATTATTTGGGGGGATAAATCAGGAGGCTGAATATCAATCTCCTTTATAAATTGATTTTAAGGTCTTATTTTGTAACTTTCACAATGTGTGTGTATTTACACACACAAATATTGTGTGTGCACACTCCTTATGTTAGAGAATTTGGGTGGTACAAGTAATATCCTTCAAAGGTGCTCGATTTAATCCATGAATAAGGAAGAGACCATGGAAATGCCAAAAGCAAGCCCTGGCGAGTCCAGTGAGTTGGCTGTGAGTTAGTCATCCTTTGGACTTTGAAGTGATGGTTGAAACTGAATGCTTAAATCTTTTAAAATCTTCAATCCAGAAAAATCTTGTGAAGTATTATAAACTCTCATCAGTATTTCTAGAGACCAGTGGAAGACAGAAATTAGGTCTCGTTCTCCCCTAAGAAAATGGAGAAGCAGAAATTAGCTTTTCTTTTAGGCCATTTATTTCCTCTCTAGGTAAATACTTCATAGGCCAAAATTCCACTTCTTGTTTTTTTTATCTGCTTTAATCACTTCCCTTAGCCTGAGAGACATGAAGATTTAAACTGAAAATGAAGAGGTTTTCTTTGACATTTTGAATGAAAGTCTTATATAATATTTAATATTAATATGGAGTACGTCTATATTAACTCAAGAGAAGCTCGTAAGTGGCTTGCCTTGGTCCTCTTCAAGAAACTGGTCCTCTTCAAGAAACTAGAAATAACTGAAATGGGGGCGCCTGGGTGGTTCAGATGGTTAAGCGTCTGCCTTCTGCTCAGGTAATGATCTCCGGGTCCTGGTATCGAGCCTGACTTTGGGCTCCCAGAGAGGAGTCTGCTTCTCCCTCTCCCTCTGCATCTTCCCCTGCTTCTGCCTTCTCTCTCTCTCTCTCTCAGATGAATAAATAAAATCTTTAAAGATTATTTTTTATTTTTTATTTGACAGACAGATATTACAAGTAGGCAGAGAGGCAGGCAGAGAGAGAGGGGAAAGCAGGCTCCCTGCCGAGCAGAGTCCGATGTGGGGCTCGATCCCCGGACCCTGGGATCATGACCTGAGCGGAAGGCAGAGGCTTTAACCCACTGAAGCCACCCAGGCGCCCCTAAAATCTTTAAAAAAAAAAGAAACAACTGAAATGGCGGAAAATCCTCATTTCTCATTTTCAGAAGAAAATCCTTCATTCCTTCTGAGAGTGAAGCTTCTTCAGTAGGACCATACAACATGACTTCTTTTCACTAAGAATTTTATTTATATGTTTCCTACTGCTGTAAGTCAGTAGTATTTTGCTTTAAGGAAGGTAAAATTATGTCACACTCCTGATTTGTTGAGCCAGGAATTTGCTTCCTACCAAGTGTCCAAGTATTACTTTTTTTTTTTTTTTAAGATTTTGCTTATTTGACAGAGAGAGAGACAGAGACAGAGAGATCACAAGTCGGCAGAGAGGCAGGCAAAGAGAGAGAGGGGTAAGCAGGCTCCCCACTGAGCAGGGAGCCCGATGCAGGGCTCAGTTCCAGGACCCTGAGATCCTGACCTGAGCCGAAGGCAGGGGCTTAACCCACTGAGCCACCCATGTGCCCCGAAGTATTACTTTTATGTCCCAAAGACAAAAATATATCTTGGGCTCAAAGCCAGAGCTCAAACACCAAGCACCAATATTTAGCCTGCATATACACACATACATATATACATGTACATATATGTGTGTGTGTATATAATTTCTTTAGTTAGAAAATAAGCATTTATTTTCTAATTCTGAAAATGTCTTCTTTATTGCCAATTACTTTGTAACTTTTGGCTTGTCGGGCTTTATAATATTGTCCAGACAATGTTGTTCTTCTTATGTTCCAGTGAACATATTTGGCTGCAAAAATGTTTTGAATAAACTCATCTTATTTTGCACCTATCTATTACTTCAGTGTTAGGGTACAAAACAGAATGCACTTTTGATGGAGATAATTTATTTACCATTTCATCTATAAACCTGGGTCTTTGAAAAACCATGAATTGGAGAGTAGAATGTGTAGCAATGAAATTAGTATTCTCTTCTGATTTTAATTCTTCTAACAATGATATTTTGTTGAGTAAAGAATTAGATCATTGGCATCAATATGATACATCTGACAGAAACTTTGATCATTGTAATCAGGTTTTTGTCTGAGTTGAAACATTGGGAGGTTGACCTTTGTCTTTAATTTTTTGTTCTCATTTTTAAAATCTTTTTGTCATTGTGACGGAGAGCAGGTAGAGAAAAAAGGAAAAAATGAGCTCTACATATACATGTTCCTATTATTTGTTTCTTTGTTTAGGGGTGGAGACAGATAAAAGAAAAAGAATCACAATATCTTAATAACAAGTCTTCATATGGCAGCCTATTTTTCTATTATTCAGCAGAAGAGAAAAGACAAAACATATTTCTTGAACATGTGTTTTGTGCCAAACTGTTTATCAGGTGTTCCGGGATACCCAAAATGGCAAGATATAGTTATGTCTGCAAAGAATATATTGCTTAGTGGTTATTTCATTTTTTCCCTTTGAATATTGAATGCATGCCTTATCTTTGCTTTGTTTTCATGCAAGGTGGAGACCATACGACTTAACCTATCACTCCTTGGGTCCCTGTTAGTAAGTGGTACCTTGGATTTTACCTTAGATTTTACTGGCCATCATGTCAATACCTTTCGGCCGTGAGGTTTTTTTGGTTTTTCCCTTTCCTGTCACAGAGTGTATAGTTGACAAATTTTGCAAAGGATATTGTGGATTTTTCAGTCTCTCAAACCAAAAGTTTTGGCTTTAGCTGTACAAGCAGAACATTCACTATAAAGAAAGCAACAACTCACTGTTCAGAATGTTGTTTGTTCTGCTTCTGACTTGCCCCAGACTCATGGATCACACATACGTTACACATAACTTTCCATTATTTTTTTTAAAGATTTTGTTTATTTATTTGACAGAGAGAGACACAGTGATAGAGGGAACACAAGCAGGGGTAATGAGAGAGGGAGAAGCAGGCTTCCCATGGAGCAGGGAGCCTGATGCAGGCCTTGATTCCAGGACCCTGGGATCAAGACCTGAGCCTAAGGCAGATGTTTAATGACTGAGCCACCCCGGCGCCCCTTTCTACTAATATTTTTAACCATTAAAACAATTTAAGTTTTTTTGAACAGAGACAATATCCTTGTCATATTTATAGGCCCTACAAAATTCACTATTACCCTTGCCACTGCAACTGTTTGTGCTCTCTTGTTCTCACTCCTGTTCTGTCATTCTCTTTATGTCTCAATCACGCTATTCTTTTTTTAAAAAAAAGATTTTATTTATTTATTTATTTGAGATCACAAGTAGGCAGAGAGGCAGGCAGAGAGAGAGGAGGAAGCAAGCTCCCCGCTGAGCAGAGAGCTCAATGTGGGGCTCGATCCCAGGACCCTGGGATCACAACCTGAGCTGAAGGCAGAGGCTTTAACCCACTGAGCCACCCAGGTGCCCCTCAATTATGCTATTCTTGACAAGACCATCAAGATATATATGGTTGTGGTAGGATGATGCTATCCATGATATCAACCTCAAAAATTAAAGACATCCCTATATATTCACATCTGTCCTTAATTTGTTATCAGTCTATAATCTAGGAATTTATTCTAAATTATCCTTGAATCTAATAATGTATTTTTTAATTTTAATGCTAGTACAGTTATCATGCAGTGCTATATTATTTTCAGGAGTACTATATTCAACAATTCCATATAACATCCAATGCTCTTCATGAGAAGTATACTCTTTAATCCTCATCACTTATTTTATCCACCTCCCCACATACCTCCTCTCTGGTAAACATCAGTTTGATCTCTTTGGTTAAGAGTCTATTTTGTAGTTTGCCTCTTTATTTTTTCCCTATGCTCCTTTGTTTTGTTTCTTAAATGCCACATATGTGTGAAATCATATGGTATTTGTCTTTCTCTCACTGACTTATTTCACTTAGCATAATACTTTCTAGCATCATCCATATTGTTGCAAATATCAAGATTTAATTATTTTTATGGCTAAATAATATTCCATTGTATATATATGCCACATCTTTATCCATTTATCTATCGATGGACACTTGGTCTGCTTCTATAATTTGGCTATTGCAAATAATGCTGCTATAAATATAGGCATGCATGTATACCTATGAATTAATGTTTTGGTATTTTTGGGTAAATACACATTAGGGCAATTACTAGTTCATAGATAGTTCTATTTTTAACTTTTTGGGGAACCTCCATACTGTTTTCCAGAGTGGCTGTCCCAGTCTGCATTCCCACCAACAGTGCAAAAGTGTTCCTTTTTCTCCACATCTATGCCAACGCTTGTTACTTGTGGGTTTTTCCCTTGTGTTTTTTTTTTTTCCATTCTGAGATGTGAGGTGATGTCTCATTGTAGTTTTGATTTGTATTTCCCTGATGCTAATTGATATTGAGCATTTTTTCATGTGTCTGTTGGCTGAATATCTTCTTTGGAAAAATGTCTTTTTATGTTTTCTGCCCATTTTGTAACTGGATTATTCATTTTTTGGGGTGCTGAGTTTTATGAATTCTTTATATATTTTGGATATTAGCCCTTTATGGGATATGCCATTTGCAAATATCTTCCCCCATTCCATAGATTGCCTTTTAATGTTCTTGATTGTTCCCTTCACTGTACATAAGCTTTTTATTTTGATTAAATCCCAATACTTTATTTTTGCTTTTATTTCCCTTGCCTCAGGAGACATATCTAGAAAAATGTTGCTAATGCTGATGTCAGACACATTATTACATTCTCTTCTAGGATTCTTATGGTCTCAGGTCTCACATTTAGGTCTTTAAGCCATTTTGAATTTATTTTCGTGTATGGTGTAAGAAAGTGGTCATTTTCATTATTTTGCACATAGCTGACCAGTTTTCTCAAAACAATTTGTTGAAGACACATTTTCCCATTGAATATTCTTTCATGCTTTGTCAAATGTTAATTGACTATATAGCTGTATGTTTATTTCTGGGTTTTCTGTTCTGTTCTATTGATCTATGTGTCTATTTCTGTGCCAATACCATACTGTTTTGATAACTGCAGCTTTGTAATATAACATGAGTTCCAGGATTGTGATGATTCTAGTTTTGCTTTTCCTTTCCAATATTGCTTTGGCAATTTGGGATCTTTTGTGGTTCATATAAATTTTAGGATTTTTTGTTCTAGTTCTGTGGAAAATACTGTTGGTATTTTGATGGGAATTGCATTATATCTGTAGAATGCTTTGGGTAGTATAGACATTTTGACAGTACTGGTTCTTCCAGTCATCAAATGTTTTTCCATTTTTTCCTGTCATCTTCAATTACTTTCATCAGTGTTTTATGGTTTTCAGAGTATAGGTCTTTCCCCTCTTTGGTTAGGTTTAGTCCTAGGCACCTTATTATTTTTGGTGCAAATTTAAATGGAATTGTTTTCTTAATTTCTCTTTCTGTTGTTGCATTATTAATGTATAGAAATACAAAAGATATGTACATTGATTTTTTATCCTGTGACTCTACTGAATTCATTTCTCAGTTCTAGTAGTTTTTTGGTGAAATCTTTGTGTTTTCTATATAAGATATCACGTCATCTGCAAATAATGGAAGTTTTATTTCTTCCTTACTGATTTGGATGCCTTTTATTTTTTGCTGTTTTTTCTGTGGGTAGGACTTCTAGTAGTGTGTTGAATAGAAGTGGTGAGACTAGACATCCTTGTCTTGTTCCTGAACTTAGGGAGAAAGCTCTCAGTTTTCCTCCATTGAGTATGATGTTTGCTGTGGGGTTTTCATATATGGCTTTTATTATGTTGAGGTATGTTCACTTTAAATCTAGTTTGTTGAGGGTTTTATTATGAATGTATGTTTTACTTTATCAAATGTCTTTTCTGCATCTATAGAATTAATCATATGGTTTTAATCCTTTCTTTCATTAAAAGCAGAATGGATTTTCATAATTGAACCCTTGTCCTGGATGGTTATACCCAAGGAGCTAAGCCTTAGATCAAAAGAAACTTGATGAGCCTTTACTGTGTGTGTGTGTGTGTGTGTGTGTGCGCACATGGGTATAAGTTTAGCCACCTTAACACAATAGTGTTTATTATTTTTCTCCTATCATTAGAGGGGATAAAACCAAACTACAAGAGCAAATTGTTGTACTTTTATGGATGGACTTCTAGAATACTTGACTTTTTAAAATTACATCCACTGTAATACTATTTAACATCACTTGTTTTTATAAAAAGGACAAACAGCAAGATATTTTCTTTCATTTTGACAGATTAGAAGCAATCAATTTCACTGTCAATTATTTACTGAAATAAAACATTAATTCGCTAGCTGAGTATATGTTTATTGAATTTATTTGTCTTTTTCTTGTAGATTTTTTCAAATTGGGTTTTTGCTTCTTTGAGCAAAGGTGGAGTGCAAAATATAGAATAGTTTATGAATTTTTCCCAACTTAAAAGCTAAAACAATAAAAACCATTTAGTTTTATGATCTAATTCAAATAACTTTAAAATTATCTAACATTATTTTATGTTTATTACACCTCACAATTAGTTTATTTCCTTGTGCTTTAACAGTGTTTTCAACATTAGTGTCTAAATAAAGGTTTTGAAGGGGCGGGGGGTGGGAGGTTGGGGGAGCCAGGTGGTGGGTTTTATGGAGGGCACGTATTGCATGGAGCACTGGGTGTGGTGCATAAACAATGAATTCTGTTATACTGAAAAGAAATTAAATAAATAAAAATTTTAAAAAAACTAAAAAAACAAAGTTATGTATTTTTGTGAATTACATAGATTTTAAAATACCTTAGGATAAAAAAATGGGATCCTTAACCTTCTACAAACAAGCAAAACAAAAAAGATTCCCTGCATCAGTAAAGTCTCATTCAGTCCTCCTTCTGGGTTCCATTGCTCGACTTTTATTAGTGTTCTGCAAATGTACTTATTATCACTGAAGGATAGGAAAGATAAAAACATTGTATATCACCTACATAGAGGAAAGCCTGGCTTGCCCAATTCAAAAAATAACCTTGGCTCCTATATGCAAATACTTCAGATTTCTTTTTTTTAATTTAAATTCAATTAATTAAGGGAGCCCTGGGTTGCTCACTGGGTTAAAGCTTCTGCCTTCCGCTCAGGTCATGATGCCAGGGTCCTGGGATTAAGCCCTGCATCAGGCTCTCTGCTCAGCAGCGAGCCTGCTTCCCTTCCTCTCTCTCTGCCTGCCTCTCTGCCTGCTTGTCATCTCTGTCTGTCAAATAAATAATAAATAAAATCTTTAAAAAATAAATTCAATTAATTAAAATACAATGTATTATTTGTTTCTGGGGTAAGCTCTGTGATTCATCAGTCTTATATAATACTCAGTGCTCATTACAAAACATGCCTTTCCCAATGTCCATCACCCAGTTGCCCCATCCCATCCCTCCACCCTCCTCCCCTCAAGCAACCTTCAGTTTGTTTCCTATGACTAAGAGTCTCTTATGGTTTGTCTCCCTCCCTGGTTTCATCTTCATTTTTTTTTCCTCTCTTCCCTTATGATCCTCTGCCTTGCTTCTTCAATTTCACATATTAGTGAGGTCCCATGATAATTGTATTTCTCTGATCGACTTATTTGCTTAGTATAATATCCTCTAATTCCATCCCCATTGTTGCAAATGGCAAGATTTCATTTTTATGGCTGTGTAATATTCCATCGTATGTATACACCAAATTTTTTCTATCCATCCATCTGTCAATGGACATCTGGACTCTCCATATTTTGGCTATTGTGGACAATGTTCCTATAAACATTGGGGTGTGAGCACCCCTTTGGTTCACTACATTTTTATATTTGGGGTAAATACCCAATAGTGCAATTGCTGAGTCATAGGGTAGGTCTATCCAACTTTTTGAGGAGCCTCCATACTGTTTTCCAGAGTGGCTACACCAACTTGCATTCCCACCAACAGTGAAGGAGGATTCCCCTTTCTCCGCATTCTTGCCAACATCTGTTTTCACCTGACTTATTTTTTGCCATTCTGACTGGTATGCGGTGGTATCTCATTGTGGTTTTGATTTGTATTTCCCTGATGCCAAGTGATGTTGAACACTTTTTCATGTATCTCTTGGCAATTTTTATGTCTTTAGAGAGATGTCTGTTCAGGTCTTCTCCCCATTTCTTTGCTGAATTATTTGTTTATTGGAGTGTTGAGTTAGTTTTATTTGATAAATTGTGAGACTTATTTCAAAGTTCATTATTTTTGTTTAAGGATATCCCATTATTCCAGCACCAATTGTTGAAAAGTCTATCTTTTCTCCATTGGCTTGCTTTTACATTTTTGTAAAATATCGGTTGAGCATATTTGTTTCAGCCTATTTTTAGGTTTCCTGTTCTGTTGATCTGTGTGTCTATTTCTCCATTAATACTGCACAGCCTTGATGACTCTTGAACTTACATAGACAAATTTATCCCACTTTGTTTTTTGTTTGTTATCAGTATTGCTTTAGCTTTCTAGGTCTTTTGCCTTTTCATATAAATTTAGAATAATCTTGTTTATACATATAAGAAGTCTTTCTGGAACTTTGTAAGAATGAATTAAAACTTTATTTCAATTTGTGAAGAACTGACATCTTTACTAGTTTGAATGTAACAATCTATTAACACAGTGTGTTTCTCCATTTATTCAGATCCTCCTTTTAGATTTATTAGATTTACACCTAAGCATTTAAGTTTTTTAATGATGATAAATGACATCCTATTTTTATTTATTTGTTTTTTTATTTTTTGTTTTTGTATTTCTGGTTTTGCTATCCATGGTTTCATGATAGCTTATAGAAATACAATTGATTCTTGAATCTTTATATTATATCTTGAAAACGTGCTGAATTTATAAGCTTTAGGGAGGTTTCTTTTTATAGTTTTTTTTTGGAATTTTTGACATAGAAATCATGTCATCTTGCAAATAAAGGCAGTTTTACTTTTTTGTGTGTCCAATATGCATGCCATTTATTTCTTCTTCTACCTTAGCACCAGCTGGAATTTTCAATAATAGATTGCATAAAAGTTATAATATTCACCTAATAAGTAATGTATCATTTTGGTCTCTCTACTTTCAAAATTTTGTCTTTGTGTTTATTTTCAGAAATTTAAATATAATGTGTCTTGGTATGGATTTCTTTTTTATGTTTATTCTGCTTAGAGTTCATTCAACTTCTTGAATCTGTAGGTTTATGTCATATGCCATTTGTGAGACATTTTCAGCCATTGTTTCTTTGAGCACTTTTTCTTTCCTATCCTCATTTTCCTCTCTTCTTAGAAATCCAATGAATAAATGTTACATCATTTGTTTTAGTCCCTCCCACAGGTCCCACAAGCTCTGTTTAATTTCTCTAGTCTATTTTCTCTGTTTCTTCATAATTGGTTATTTTTTATTGTTTTATTTCCATTTCAGTGATTCTTTCCTCTGTCCCTACCACTCTGTTGTTGAGGCCAACCACTGGGTTTCTTATTTTGATTATTGTATTTTTTCAGCTCTAAAATTTCCATTTGGTTTTTCTTTATATCTTCTAATTATTTGCTAACACAATTATTTGCTAAAGCTTGCTATATTTTCATTTGATTCAAATGTTTTCATAATAGTTTGTTGAAACTTTTTTATCATGGCTGTTTAAACCATTGTTTAATAATTCTAACAACTCTATCATCTTAGAATTGATACCTATTGTCTTTTTTCATTTAGTTGATATTTGCCTGGTTTTTGCTATAACTAGTAGTTTCCAATTTAAATATGGATGTTTTTCTATTATGTTTTTATTTAAACCTTTCCTTTTATTTGGCTTTCTTTTATTTTCTTTTTCAAAGATTTATTTATTTATTTGAGAGTTAGAGAGAGTGAGAAAGAGGGGCAGAAAGAGAGGGAGAGAGAAACTTTAGTAGACTTCTGCCCTGAATGTGGAGCCTGATATAGGGCTCATTCCCAGGACCCTGAGATCATGACCTGAGCTGATACCAAGAGTCAGATGCTTAACCAACTGCACTACCCAGATACCCCTTAACTGAGTTTCTTTTGACATTGTTCTATCTGAGGAAAATGGGAGGGATCATCATCTCATTATTGCCTGGTGAAGGTTGAAGTCTAGGTTCACTACTCAGCCTCTGCTGACACTCAAAGTGAGGCTTTCCTCACTACTGCTGAATGGGTGGGAGTTCCAGTCTCCTCCATGTTCTCCATTGACACCATAGTGTGAATGACTTCATTATCACTCAACAGTGGTGAAATGCCTCTCTGATAGCAACTCAGTGGAAAGGTGGAGAGATGCCTGATTACAACTGGGTGAAGACAGAAGTCCAGACTCCCTACATTGTCTCCAATGACACCACAAAGGGAGGGGAGAAGGGTGGACCTTGTTAAGGTGGTGGGGATGAAAGTCTTGACTTCCTATTTGACCTTCTTTGATATTACCCTGATAGGTATGTTAAGGTACCTTGTTACAGCATCCTGAGAGTAGATATCTAGACCCTCCTGTAAGTCTTTCCTGGCGTGGATAAGAGTGGTGCCACTTGTTGTGCGTATGATGTTTACCTAGATTTGGGTGATTATTGTCTAAAAAAGTTTTCTATTTTCCTAAGTTGCCCTTTTCCTGGTCCTTTAGCTAGAGAGGACAAGTCTTTGTTGGACTTTTGTTTGTACTTGTTGACATTTCTAGGTTGCTGGCTTGTTGAGTAACAAATCTGGAACATGTGAGACACAAAGAAAACCCAGAAAACTCACATCATGCCATTCCTTGCATCCTGAGATCCCTAGTCTGTATTTTTCTCTCTGCCTTTTTTCTTCTTATGTTTATTTTATATATAATATCCAGAGCTTAAGTTGTACTTCGCAGAATGAAAAGGGGAACGTACATCTGCTTCATCTTCTCAGGACCAGAAGTCTAATGAAACAATTTTTTAAAAGGAAAAATTGTGTCCAAATGGGTACCATTCCCCATTGGTAAAAGGTAATGACCCCTTTCAAGATCATGGAAACATCATAGGCCAGAATAGACTTCTACTTTGCAGTAACTTTCATCATCTCATGGTAGTTTGATATAGGCTGTTGGTGGTGATAAACATTTTCTCAAACACAATTGCTCTTTTATTGGTCAATTGGAAGGCAGGAAAACTATTCAGTGTCTCCATAGGTGGTCAGAGATGATTACAAAGAGACCATAGAAAAAACCTGTCTTTTCTTTGATGGCATTAGGCTCACTAGAATTCACTTAAGAACTTCTCAGAAGCTAGCAACATTGGGGCCAACTAAAACAATGTAGGAGAAAAACATTCCCTTGTACCCAAATACTACCACTTTGACCAAAAGGAATTTCTATCACTTGAATATCTACATCACTGAAGGGATCTTTAAAAGATTACTGATACAAATCTTGGGAGATCTGTTCCACCTTAGATTCTGTTTGGTACCATATTGGAGGGGCTGCCACCCAAGGCAAAAGAAGTGTTACATGAATGGCCTCTTAAGTAATTACATAGCAACAATTGAATGGACAACTACATAGCACCTTGTCAAAACTGGATAATAATTACATGTATTTTTCATTTCCCTCAACTAGTGCTATTATATTAGAAAAACAACAAGATACTAAGTCATAATGCTTTAGTGACTACATATTTATTTACAAATAACCAGGTGGGACATAAAATTCAATTCTTCAATAATATTTAACAAGCACACAGTAATTTTCTACTGTTTCCTATGTAAAATAAACCTCCCATTTTTTAACATTTCAAATGTCTCTTGGAGTTATTAGTACTCTTGTTGTTTTAGTTATTACAACTTTTGATTAATACTTGTGTTTCATAAAAAGGCACTTTACTCTGTAATTGAATAATGTAAATAATTTAGTATAGCTTCTATCTTCCAGTTTCCAGTACTGTGCATTGAAGATTTTTAAAGTTGATTATTTAGATTACAAGGGAAATTTGTCACTGAACAATTTTCAAATGCCATAACAAACAAAATGTCATCAGTTCTAACAGCTCCTAAAAAATTGCCCCTGTTTGTAGTAAATGTAAATATTGGATCTCATAGAATAAGTAAAGCCTGCTTAACTTTGTAGAATGATTTTATTCACTAAGCATCTATGTGTATTGCACACTTCCAAATTCACACTACTTTCCCATTCTGTATTATTTAAGCTTCTACAATTTCCCCATTCCTTATCACTAGGCTCTAAAACAATGAAATAGAATTATCTTGGTTAAACTGCAGACAATATTAAGAGTCTGATTCTAAGAAAGTAAAAAAAAAAGTTTTTTTTTCTGGTCAGTCCTTATTTGAAATACAAGTGGTTCAATATCAGGCAGATAACACTGTTGGCACGCTAGGCCAAGGTTTCTCAAACTCAGTTGCTGTTGACATTTAGAACCAGAAAATTATTCGATGGCATATATATATATATATATGCCATAAAAAAGAAT
>RCUC01042198.1:0-47141 GCA_003697995.1 Taxidea taxus jeffersonii
AAAAAAAAAAAAAAAAGGCAGTCATTGATCTATACCTGAAAATAAATCGGAAAAAATTGTAGATGCAGACAAAGGCAGCCTGTTCGGTATCTCTTCCAATTCCTACCAAAATAACAGCTACTTGCGGGAAATTTGGGAAAGGCAAGATCTGAATTTTTTTTCTTACACCCTGCACACAAAAGAAGAGTTTACTAAATGCCCATGAGATTACGCTTCCCATTAAATACTTTATACAGCTTTTCTTTGTATGTCTTGGGGACTTTAAGGTGCCTCCCTCCCAGTCCTGCACATTCTATACTGGGTAGAAATATAATTTAAACCTCACTGTAGGGGTGGGGGGAGTGTCTCCAAGTCCTTCTGTTTCTGATCATTTATGCTTTCCAGTCTTCAGTTAGAAAGAGGTGACCCACTGCCATTAGAATGAGTTGATTCCCCTTCCGGGTTAGCCCGAAAGGCTCACTTTATCTCCCAATGTCTGTAGACCAGATTCATGTCACACACTCTACGGACCTCTCCAGCCCTGAGAGTTGACAGTAAGGCAATCGTAACTGTCTTAGCTGGGAATCATCGGGTATTTTTACCCCAAACGCGTGCATTGTTTTACCTAGTTTTCCCAGTGAGTTAGGACCATGTCCCTTTCACAAATGAAGAAATGAAGTCCCCAATAGCTAATATAAAGTGCTCATATAACATATGCAGGTGATTGAGGACATGGATTCTGGAATGAGACAGCTTGGGTTGAATTCTGACTTTGCTACTTACTGTTTTAACTGGTTTAATTTATTTGCCCTCCTTAGGCCTCAGTTTTCTCATCTTTGGAAAGACGGTATCGATGGTTCCTACTGCTTAAGATGGTTGCGAGAATCGAATGAGTGAATTAAAAGAGTTACTTGTGAATTGTGCATGATACACGGTAAACGTCATAAATATGTTTGCTAATTCAACACCCATTCATGACCAAAAACCAAAACAAAACAAAACAAAAAAACAAAAAAAATCCTCTCCGCAAAGTAGGAGTGGAGGGGGAATCCCTCAACTTGGTAAAGAATAGCTACAAAAAACCTACAGCTAATATATTTAATAGTGAAAGACTGAATGCTTTTCCTCTAAGATTGGGAAAAAGGCAAGGATGTCTCTTACTCAACATAGTACTGAAGTCCTAGTCACAGCAGAAAGGCATTTAAGGTAAATATAAAGTATGCAAACTAGAAAGTAACAAATAAAATTGTCCCTATTTGCAGATGACGTGACTGTCTATATAGAAAACTCCCAAAGGCCACATAAAAGACTCCTGGAACTAGTGAGTTAAGCAAGTTTGCAGGATACAAGATCAACACAAAAATATCTATTGAATTTCTGCATACTATCAATGAGCATGTGGACATGGAAATTAAAAACACAATTTACAATCACTAAAAAAGTAAATTACTTAGGTGTAGCTCTAAGAAAATATATATAGACTTTATATGATGAAAACTACACAATGCTGATGAAATAAATCAAATAAATCTAAATAAATGGAGAAGTAAGTGTGCCTGGGTGGCTCAGTCAGTTCAACATCATTAGCAGTTGGGAAATTAAGACCACAATAAGATATCATGACACACAAATCAGATCTGTTACAACAAAAACATCTGGGGACACCAAATGCTGAAGAGGATGTAGAGAAACTGGATCACTCTCCATTATTGTTGGGTATGTAAGGTGGTACAGCCACTGTGGATAATAGTTTGGCCATTCCTTTCAAAGCTAACAGATACTGTACTTGAAGGCATTTATTCCTAATGAAAACTTAGGTTTACACAAAACCTCTGGACAAAAGTTCAGAGCAACTTTATTCATAACAGCTTCAGACTGGAGGGAGCCAGGATATTCTTCAATGGATATCTAGTTAAACAAATGGTGGTACATTCATTGCATGGAATACTACTTGGCAATAAAAAGGGATGAACTACTGGTAAAAGCAACAACTTGGATATATTTCCAGGGAATTACGCTGAGCGAAAGAAGTCAGTCTCAAAAGGGTGCATACTGGGCCATTCGGTTTATATAACATTCTTGAAATAATAAAATTAGAGAGATGAGAGACAGATTGTTAGTTTGCCAGAAGCTAAGCATGGTGGGAAGAGTGTCATGTGTGTGGTTATAAAGGGAGATTATGAGGTTATAAGGAAGATCCCTGTGGTAAAGGAATAGAATAATACCGTGATTACAATGGTGGTTATATGAATCTTCACATGTCAGAAAATGACCTACCCATGCATTGTACAATGTCAAACTTTTGGTTTTGATATTGTGCTATAATTAGATGAGATAAAATCCTTGAGGGGAACTGGATGGAGGGTACCCAAGACCTTCCTGTATATGTTTTTGCAACTTCCTGTGAATCTACAATTTTTCAAAATAAGAAAGTTAAAAAAATGTTAAATAAAATGTTGGGAACAAAGCTGGAATTTGAATGCCGATCTGTCTGATTCTAAAGTTAAGCTATATAATAATCATGAGAAACTATTAAGTAGTTAGGCCATGTTCTGTTAAGTAACTTGCCTATGTTACACAGTTAGAAAGTGATAGTGTAGGACTAGAACCCCACTCTGGTTCCAAACATGCACTTTTAATCACTGTACTGACTCTTGGAAACATATGGATGGGAAGGGAAGGATCATGGCATGAGTGGAGGGAGAGGGATGGAATTGGAGAGAAACTAAAAGGGAGAAAAAAAGGACAAAGTAGCAAATTTCATTCACTGTAGTCAGAAAAATAAAAATTATATCCCCACCAAGATACCATAACACATGTACCATATTGAAAAAACTAAAAAGTTTGATGATACTAACCATAGTCAGGTTGTGGAGTACCAGAAACTCTTACACACTGGGCTGAGAGTGTAAATTGGTACAGCCATGTTGGGAAGTAGGCCCTGACTAGTGAGGTTGAGCCTGTGTATAACCTACATGTAGCAATTTCACTCCTATATATGTATTATGAGAAACTTGTACACAAGGAGATACTTTTCTAGAATTTTGTTTGTAGTAACAAGAAACTAATGCAATTGCCCAGCAGTTGTGGGACGGATAAACAAATGTGGAGTAGGAAATGAGATAGAGGTGTTGAACAAAATTATAAGCCAATGAGACCTATCATACACAGAGAGAACAACCCACCCAATGACAGAATGAACATTCTTCTCAAGTGCACATGGAGTATTATTGGGCTAGGCCACAAAACAAGTTCCAACAGATTTTAAAAGACTGGAATCAGGAAAAGCATGTTGAAAAGATATAAAGAGTAAACTAAACCCAAATCTACCTAAGGAAGTGAAATACTTGTACACTGAAAACTATAAAACACTGTTGAAAGGAATTGGAAAAAAAAACCTAAATGGAAAGATATTTGATGTTCATGGGCAGGAACACTTAATATTGTTAAGATGTTAATATTATCCAGCGTGGTCTACAGATTCAATGTAATTCCTGCTGAAATTCCAACAGCATATTTTTTTTTCAGAAACAGAAAAGCCCACCTTTAAATTCATATGGAATTACAAGGGGATCCAAATAGCCAAACTAATCTTGTAGAAGAAGAACAAAGTTGGAGGTCTCACACTTCCTTGTTGCAAAACTTGCTGCAAAACCAACGGAATTTTAAAAAAAGGAAAAAAAGAAAAAAAAAATCAGGGAGCCTGGGTGGCACAGTTGGTTAAGCATCAGACTCCTGGCTTTGGCTCAGTTCATGGTCTCAGGGTCACGAGATCGGTCTCCATGCTCAGCAGGGAGTTTGCTTGAAGATTCTCTCCCTCTGCCCCTCCTCCACAAATAAATAAATACATCTTTTTTTTTTTTTTTTAAAGAATCATAGTACTGACTTAAGATAGAGATATGACCAACGCAGTGGAATTGAGAGTTCAGAATAAACCCATCCATCTATGGCCAACAGATTTTCAATAAGTGTGCCAAGTTTATTCAGTGGGGGAAAAGGCAACCTCTTCCACAAAGGGTTCAGGGACAACTAGATTTCCACAAGCAAAAGAATGAATTTTGACCCCTACCTAATGCCCTATACAAAATTAACGCAAAATGAATCAATGGCCTAAAGAGATAAACTAGTAGAAAAAAACATAGGGGTAAATATTCCTAACCTTGGATTTGGCAATGGATTCTTAGATATAATACCAAAGCATGAGCACAACAACAACAACTAAAATAGATAAATTGGACTTCATCAAAATTAAAAACTTCTATGCATTAAAGGACATTGTTAGGAAAGTGAAAGGACAACCTATAGGACGGGAGAAAATATTTTCAAATCATAGATCTGGTAAGCATCTAGCATCAAGAATATATAAAGATCACAGGGTATTTCCATTTTCATTTTTTTCACAATGTATATCAAACACCAAGTTGTGTACCTTAAATGTATCCAATTCCTTCTTCTCAATTATACCTCAATAAAGCTGGAAAAGGAGAATAAGTAAAGAACTCCCGAGACGACCCAAAAGACAGACAACCAAAATAAAAAATGGGCAAAGGACACGAAGAGGCATTTTTCCAAAGAGGATATATAAATGACCAATAAGCACATGAAAACACGTGCAATATCATTAGTCACCAGAGAAATGCAAATAAAAACCGCAATGAAATACTATGCCACACCTATAACAAAAAAGAAGAAGTGCTGGCAAGGATGTGGAGAAATTGGAACCCTTGTACATTGGTGGTAGGAATGTAAAACGGTGCAGTCAATGTTGAAAACGTTTTGGCTGTTGTTCAAAAAGCTAAACACAGAATTACCACGTGACCTAGCAATTCTACTCCTACGTATGGAATTCAATTCAAAAGAATTGAAAACAGGGACTCAAATAGGGACTTGTACACCATTATTCATTGAAGCACTATTCACAGTAGCCAAGAGTGAGGAAGGACTCAAGTGTCCATCAACAGAAGAACTGATAAACAAAATGTGGTATATACAATGGACTATTATTCGCCCATAAAAAGGAAGTTGTGATACCTGCTACAATATGGATGAAACTTGAACACATGCTCGTTGAAATCAGCCAAATACAAAAGCACAAATACTGTATGATTCCACTTATATGAAATGTCTAGATGCAGTAAATTCGTAGAGACCCCAGACAGATTATTACCAGTGGCTGGAGGAAGGGGAGAATGGGGAGCTATTGCTTTCTGGTTACAGAGCTTCTGTTTGGGATTTGTTGAGAGTTTGGGAAATGGACAGTGCTGATGGTTGTACAACATTGTGGATATAACCAATGCCACTGAGTTGTATACTTATATTTGGTTAGAGTGGCAAGTTTTACCTGATACCTATTTTTTACCATAAAAAATTAACAAGTTCTGGGGATGTAATGTACGGTGTGGCAACTCTAGTTAATAATACTCCATTGTGTATCTGAAGGCTGCTCAGAGAGTAGATCTTAAGAGTGCTCACCATAAGAAAAAAGTTCTGTAATATGTATGGTGACGGATATTAACGAGACTTATCGTGGTGGTCATTTTGCAATATATTCAAATACTGAATCATAATGTTGTCAACCTGCAGCTGGTCCAATGTTTTATGTCAGTTATACCTCCATGAAAAATAAAATGTTTTAAAGTGGTAAAAGTGGTCTATGATCCTGTCATAGAATAACATAGGACAGTGCAAACGAATGAGTAGAAACCCCACTTACCAACATGGATGAACTTCGCAAGCATGTTACTGAGAGACCGGAAGTTACAAAGGAGCACACATGTTCTTTTACTTGGATAAATTTCAAACATAGGCGAGTATAAACCGTGCTGTTTCAGGACACACATGTAGGCTCAAAGTATGAAGAAAAGCAAGGTAGTGATTACTACAGTAATCAGAATGGTTGGCTTTGACAGCGACTGGGAATGGATTGGTGGGCTTCTAGCACGGTGCGGTGCGGGGGGCGATATTCTGTCCCGTGGTGAGGATGGTGAGGATGTGAGATTTTCCCTTATATTTATTGTTTCGATCTTTGCTAGCAGAAGCAACTGGAAATGCAGAATGTCAGGCTGTACCCCAGACTTGCATTTTAACAGATCTCCAGGTGATTGCTGTGCATATAAAAGTCAAAGAAGCAATGTCGCCAAGTTTCACTATGCTTTATGCCCTTTTCCTGAAGGTGCCACGCATCTCAGAATGAAAACAAATACAGTCCTAGATTGTTTCAGGTTCCACGAGGCTATCAATGGAACAGTTGTCTCTGCTGCACCTCGCGTCATATATAACGATGATAATAAGCATCTCTGCACCACGATCAGCAGTGACTCGTGAGCTTGCTGCAGCAGGAAGAAGAGGGGCTGTGGGCGCCTGCCTTGGCCACGGAAGGCGCAGGCCACGAATCCTGGTCTTAAGGCCGGACTCTGGCCTTTCCCTCCCCCTCTACAGGCGGCCAGTAGCCCTCATCTGGCTGCACAGGGGTCTGCGGTTGCTGTCACGGTCACGCCTGCCCCTGCGATGGCCAGACACTCTCCTGGGAAGGCAATGTCAGTCTTAGGCTCCCTGCAGCTGCGTCACTCGCAAGTCCACCCGTGGCTGGACTGGGGTGTTTTTCAGAAGGAAACTGGAGCTGGGTCCGCACAGGGACGCCGCAGTGCACAGAAGAAGACTCAGACCCTGAGCTGCGGGGGCTCCTCTCTTTCTAGTCCTTGGCTGGGTTCCTTTCTGGGCGCCACCGCTCCCCACAAGAAATAGACCTGAATGCTGCAATTTTCTCATATCACCCCTCATTTTTTTCCCTGCACAAACTCTCTCCACGTGCGTCGCAATATAATAAAACATATTTGCCACTTAAAGACACTTTGAAAATTACCTTGGATTTCCACTTAATGCCCTTAGTTAACTGACAACCCACAGCATTATTTTCAAAGTGCAAACTTATGTGTGCAGAGACAGCAATAAGACATCATTCTTGGGGAAAGCCTTAAGCGCAAAATGCTTTTAAATACCAGCACCATAGACGGTAACCTACAGGAAGGAATACTGTTTTTCCAAGGATTCCTTATTCATTACAGTTACAATGAAAGATGCATGGTATTAGGATTTAAAGTAAAATGAAATGTTCATTCTTCCAGCTTTACAAATCCAGCTGTTTGTCTTCTGTATTTGGGTATACCTACTAGTTTTAATTACACTAATAATTTCCCTGGGTTCTTAAATTTACATTAGCTTTGAAAATATAGAGAAAACAATCCCCATATAATTTAATCATTTGTGCAAATGGCAGACAGGGAAGTTATTGGTTTGTATTGTAATTATTGTAGTTCATGCTTTGAGCTCATTTGTACAATTGCTAAATTAATAATTATCATTTACGTAAGCAGATTAGGTCATCTGCACTCATTTACAATTATAATTCAGAAATGATTAGATGTTCTTCAAATTTCCCAATTTCTTTAATGCCCTTATTAAAATTGTACATTAAAGAATTTTCCAATTGAGTCTATTATCATAAGTAAATTTGGCTTAGTACATATAATTACTCCCATGCTATTGCATATAAAGTTTCAATTAATCCATCTCTTTTCCGAAGTGTATGGCAAAACAAGTTGATTGTCATAATGTTCACAGCATTTGCTTAAAAGCCATGCTTGTTAAAATTCACAAGACCAAACCATAATGAGTAATATAAAATAGTATATTCTTCTATAAAACAGGTATCACATTACATATCACTAGAACCTTCCCAGCTCTTTACTCTGATGTCTTGTTTGTCGGAAGAGAACTTTGGGCTTATTGCAGAAATTCTTCAATAACATAGAATGCCTGGAAATATTTAAAATATTTAAAAGCCACACACAGTTGAAAAGACGTTGATTTTTTTTTTCAAATTATAAATGTAATGCATATTTATTATTTAACATTTGGAAAATACAGAAAAGCATTCAGAAGGCAAAAAAAAAAAAGATCATGTGTAATTTCGCCACCCAGAGATAATCTTTATTATCATTTTGGTTTTCATCTTCCAAGACTCTACAGTGCATTTTTATCTATCCATTTCCGTGTGTGCTGTGTAGTAATCAAATTGGAGTTGTATTATATAGATTCACTGTTCAAATTCTTGGTTTTTATGGCTCCAATGAGAAGAATGATGTTTCCTGCCTCTGTATCTTTGTCGCAGAACTGGCTTATTTTTGTATTTATTACAAAAGTTCTATACTTTGAAGAACAAAGTTCCTGGTGAGCAAAGGTAACAGAATCCCAGTTCTCACACTGACTAGTTGTGTGACCTTGGACAAGATACTCAGCCACTGTATGCCGCACAGACCAGTGCCTGACACTTAGGGAACGGTATGTGTTCGCTCTATGAATTATTTCCCCAGCTTCCTGGCGTGTAACTAATTAGGGTATTGCTAAGGTACCCAAGTCTTGGAGATTTTATTTTAGGTTAGTGTTATTGCTGCAAGAGAACACTGCCATCTCCTCAGTGGCACGTAGAGAACGTCACGTCTACTCTGTTCCTGCCACGGGAAGACCAGCCCGGGTATGGAGAATGGGAGGAAACAACTCAGAGACAGTGCAGAAAGGGTAAGGATGAAAGGGTAATTTTTTTAGTTAGAGAAGTATTAATGGGCTTTTCCAAGGTGCTACAACTACTCTTGTTTAATATTTCTATGAATATGGACATCTGGGTGGCTCAGATGGTTAAGCATCTGCCTTCGGCTCAGGTCATGATGCCGGGATCCTGGGATCAAGCCCTGGGTCAGGACCCTGCTCAGTGGGAAGCCTGCTTCTCCCTCTGCCTCTGACTCCCTCTCTCTGTGTCTCTCATGAATAAAATAAAATATTTTATTTCTATTTATTTATTTTTAAAGATTTTATTTGTTTATTTGACAGACAGAGATCACCAGTAGGCAGAGAGGCAGAGAGAGAGGGGGAAGCAGGCTCCCTGCTGAGCAGAGAGCCCAATTCAGGGCTTGATCCCAGAACCCTGGGATCATGACCTGAGCCAAAGGCAGAGGCTTTAACCCACTGAGCCACCCAGGTGCCCCTAAAATCTTTTTTTTTTTAAAGAAATATTTCTATGAATGTTCCGAGAGTAAAAGTACAGATTTAAAAGTCTGCTTTTGCAGGAGCACCTGGGGGGCTCAGTGGGTTAAGCGTCTGCCTTGGGCTCAGGTCATGATCCTGGGATCCTGGGATCAAGCCCCAAGTGGGGCTCCCTGCTCAGTGGGGAGCCTGCTTCTCCCCCTACCTGCTGCTACCCCCTGCTCATGCCCTCTCTCTAATAAAGTCTTGAAAGGGTCTGTTTTTGCAAATAACACTAAGTTATTTGGTAGCAAAACATCAAATTCACAGACATAAATTCGAGAGAGGTCTTATTAGTTAGTGGGCAAAAACTAGAAAATGCTCTACTGAAATGAGCTTTATTGAGGTATGATTTACATACAATAAATTGTGCCCATTAAAGGATACAGATGGGTAAGTTTTGACAAATACATTCACCTGAGTAATCACCATCATAATCACTCCCCCCCAACCCCAATCAGAGACTCAGCCACAGATCTTCTTTCTGCCCCGATCTTCTTTCTGGCCCCGAGTTTTAGCATTTCATATAAAGGGAACTGTACATATGTACTCTTTGGTGTCTGGCTTCTTTTATGCAACATAATGTCTTTGAGCTCCACCCATGTTGTAGCAAACATTAGTGGTTTACTCATTTAAATTGCACAATGGTATTTCGTCACACGGAATATACGGAATCTACCACACTTTGTTTACCCACTCACCTGTTGATGAACATTTGGGTTGTTTCCAATTTTGAGCTAAAAATCAGCTGTGTGCTGCAGCTGGTTTATGCTGGCTTTGGCGGGGGAGCTGATGGTGCACACCTGTTCTCAACTCCATGTTCAGTGATGACCCCGGATTGTAGCTTGCAATCAGCTGCGGTGGGAGTATTTACACCAAGGAAACTGACTAATTGGAAACTCTACCCCCCCCCACCCCGCCCACCACTCACCAGGTTTACCAGTACTCCACTGGCTATTGTGAATGGAGACGCAATGAATATTTGTGTAGAAGTCTTTTGTCGACAGCAGTTTTCATTTCTCTCGGGAAAATACCTAGCCATAGGTTTTCTGGGTCATATAGTTAACATTTAATTTTATAAGAAACTGCCAAGGAGGGGACACCTGGGTGGCTCAGTGGGTTAAGCCGCTGCCTTCGGCTCGGGTCATGATCCCAGCGTCCTGGGATCGAGTCCCACATCGGGCTCTCTGCTCGGCAGGGAGCCTGCTTCTCCCCTCTCCTCTCTGCCTACTTGTGTGATCTCTGTCTATCAAATAAATAAATAAAATCTTTAAAAAAAAAAAAAAGAAAGAAACTGCCAAGGAGTTTTCCAAAGTGGTTGTGGCATTTGACGTTCCTGCCAACAACGTATGGATGTCCCATTTGCTCTCCTTCCTCATCAGTACTTGGGATGGTCAGGTTTTTAATTTTGGCCATGGCAGGGGTTGGAGGATGGTGTCTCATGCAGTTCTGTCTTTTTATGAAGATGAATAATATATTGCATATCTTTCCATGTGCTTATTGGCTATTCTTATTCATGTCTTCTCTTTTGACTTTCTATTCATGCTTTTTTACCATTTTGGGGGGGTGGTGTTCATTTTCCTGTTGGGTTGTAAGACCTCTTGGGTATTTTTGGTACAAGTCCTATATCAGATATAGGTATTGGTAAGATTTTCTCCCAGTCTAAGGCTTGCCATTTCATTTTATTTTTCTCTCTCAAAGAGCAGAAACTTTAAATTTTTTATGAAGTCCATTTTATCAATTTTTTCATGGTTCCTATGTATCCTATGTAAGGATCCTATGTAAGGAATCATTGCTTAGGGGCACCTGGGTGGCTCAGAGGGTTAAGCCTCTGCCTTCGGCTCAGGTCATGGTCCCAGGGTCCTGGGATCCAGCCCTGCATCAGGCTCTCTTCTCAGCAGGGATCCTGCTTCCCTCTTTCTCTCTGCCTGCCTCTCTGCCTATTTGTGATCTCTCTCAAATAAATAAATAAAATCTTTAAAAAAGAGAAATCATTGCTTAATTCAAGATCCAAATTTTTTCCTATGTTTTCTACTAGAAAATTTGTACTTTAGCTTTTACATGTAGATATGATTCACTTTAATTTTTGTGAGAAATCATTGCTTAATTCAAGATCCAAATTTTTTTCCTATGTTTTCTACTAGAAAATTTGTAGTTTAGCTTTTACATGTAGATATGATTCACTTTAATTTTTGTGTCTAGTGTGAGATAAAGGTTGATTTACCTTTAAAGGCTGTTTATTCTTTACCTATATGGATATTCAGTAGCTCCAACATCACTTGTAGAAAAGACTATCCTTCCCCCTAATTGAATTTCTAAGGCAGTATCATTGATAATTGATCAACCATATATGTGTGGATTTATTTCTGTACTCTATCCAAATCCATTGATCTATATACCTATCCTTGATTAATGTAGCTTCACAGTAAGTCTTGAAACCAGATAGTTTGTCTTCAACTTTGTTCTTTTTTCCTTATTTGCTTATTTCTTAAAATGCTTTGGCTTTTCTGAGTCTTTTCCATTTCCATGTACATTAGAAGTTCAATTTGTCAATTTCTACAAAAACAGCATGCTGGGATTTTGATTGCGATTGTATTGAATCTATTAATCAATTTTAGCCTTCTAATCCACAAACATGGTGTATCTCTCAATTTATATGTTTTATTTAGTTTCTTTTGACAATAATTTCAGTGTACAGGTCTTGCTCATATTTTGTTGTTTATTCCTAAGCATGCCATGATTTTGAAAGCTATTTTTAAAAAAATTTAATTTCTAGTTTTTCATAGCTAATACATAGAAATGCAATTTTATTAAGTTCAGTTAGCCAACATATAGTAAGTACATCATTAGTTTTTGATGTAGTGTTCGACGATTCATTAGTTGTGTATAACACCCAGTGCTCATCACAACACGTGCCCTCCTTAATACCCATCACTCAGTAACCCCATCCCCCTCCTTTCTGTAACCCTCAGTTTGTTTCCTGGAGTCCAGAGTCTCTCGTGGTTTGTCTCGCTCTCTGATTTCTTCCCAGTTTTTCCTCCCTTCTCCTAATGTCTTCCACGCTATTCCTTATGTTCCACACATGAGTGAAAGCATATGATAATTGTCTTTCTCTGCTTGACTTATTTTACTTAGCACAATCCTTGTGTTGTCTTTGTACCCTCTTATCTTCCTAAATGCACTTATTAGTTCCAGTAGCATTTTGGGAGATACTTTTGAATTTTTTTTTAAATGTATACAACATGCCATGTGCTAATAAAACCGGTTTTACTTCTTCCTTTTCAATGTGTATACCTTTGATTTCCTTCTCTTGCTTTGCAATGACTAGGATGTCTAACACAGTGTTGGATAGAAGGTGTGGAAGTTGATCTTTGTCTTGATCCTGACCTTAGAGGAAAAACTTTCAGTCTTTTTTCTAGTAAGAATGATATTTGCTGTAGATTTTACATAAACGCCTTTTATTAGATTGGCAAAGTTCCCTTCTAATCATGGTTTGTTGAGAATTTTTATTATGAATGGATGTTGAATTTTGTCACATGCCTACATCGTTTGAGATGCTTATAAGTTTCTTTTATTGTATTAATACAGATAATTATATTAATTAATTTGGATATTAACCCAACTTTGCGTTCTTGGCATAGATCACGTGGTCATGGTGTGTAGTCTTTCCTATATGTTGCTGGATTCCGTTGCTAGTATTTGAAAGAATGTTTGCTTCTGTTTATCAGGCATACCAATCTGTAATTCTTTTCTTGTAACAAATACAAAACATCCTGTTACTGTTCTAAGCCAGTGTCAGCCAACTATGGCTTGTGGACCAAATCTGGCCCATAGTCTGTCTTTGTAAATAAAGCCTTATTAGAAAACAGCCACAGTCATCCATTTATGTATCATGGTCTATGTCTGCTTTCACAGTATAATGGCAGATTTATTCTCAGGCCCTTTAGAGGAAATGCTGGCTGACTCCTGCTCTAAGCTATGGTGCAACTAGGTGTGGAATTCTGGGCACACGTTCAGTCATCATTCTACAGGAAATAAAGAGAGGATTGGAAAAAAAAAAAGTGGAAAAATTCCAGAGGAGGGAACTGAAATGACTAAGATGTTTGGGACTTGAGGGTGCTGGGGTGGGAGATGGGAAGTGCAAACAGCTATAGGAGGACAGATTTCTAATAGCATAAGTTTTAATTCTGGAAAGAATAAAGACCAAAGAGACTTTTGATAACCAAAATCTATATGATTTATGAATGCTTAACAGATATGGTGAACTCCAGTTTGTTGGGAGAAGGCAGCCTGCTGTGGGCACTGTGTCCCTGCACATTCTTTCTTTTTTTTAAGATTTTATTTATTTGACAGAGGAAGAGAGATCACAAGTAGGCAGAACAGCAGGTGGGGGAGGGGGGAAGCAGTCTCCCCGCTGAGCAGAGAGCCCGATGCGGGGCTCGATCCCAGAATCCTGAGATCATGACCTGAGCCAAAGGCAGAGGCTTAACCCACTGAGCCACCCAGGCGCCCCGTCCCTGTACATTCTTGCTGAGGGTGACTTTCCTTAACACTTAACTGTGCTCTGACCCTGAGCAGTCTCTACAACTAGTCTTGTAGTCAGTTAAAATAGGCCAAGGAGACCACAGCTGGCTACCACTTTGTTTAGTGGTACTAAACTAAACTAAGTGACTACTTTGTTTAGTGCTTGCTACCATGGTGCATGACCTTTAACCCTAGGTTCCTCAGCTATAGCATAACCCACTGAACATGCAGCTGACACCTGGGCTGTTCGCAGTGCCCCATGGGAATTTGATTCAGGGGAGCCAAAGCTACCATGCTGATGCTCCTGATGTTTGTGGCGCTGTGAGTAAAGAAGTGTCTTGCTCTAATCCATTGGTTCTTATCGTGTCCACTTCTGGCACCTGTGACACACCAGTCTGCTTCTTTAGCAACCGCTCTGGGAGCCTTGTTCCTTCTTTCCACTTTCTAGCAGTTGGGGGTTCTTCCCTGACAAAACTTGTTTACTGAATTCCAACATGTGAGGCAGAAGGGCACACCTGAGGGTTTGAAGAAATATATTCTGGCTAATTAAAGCAGCAGGAAGTAGAATTTGGGAAGTAATGGATTCCTCAAGAATTGGCAAAAGTAAAATAAAAATTAATTTCTGATATATTAGGCTGACATGAGCATAAGCGACATGAGTCCACACACTTCTCTGTGAATCCTCAGACCGAACAATTTGGGAATCTGCTCCAGTGTTGTCACTCTAGGTTCTAGCTAGTTTTTGTCCTTATTATCCTGTCCTATCGCCCCGGGACATTTCTGTAAGGTGGGTGCATTCAGTGCTCTTTCTCCCATCTCGACTCACAGCAACTTCCCTTGGCTGTGTTTGACCCTGTGACGACGCCCTGAGGTTTTTTCCTCCAGCTGCACTGGTTGTTCTTTTGGTGTCTCCTTCCAGGGCTCCACCTCATCCTTCCACCCTGAGGTGTCCCCCGCTCCCCTTCCGTCAGAGCTGCCTTCAGTCTCAGATTTCACTTCTCTTCCATTATTCCTGAATCAAGTTCCGGCTTAAGCTCTGAGGTCATCTGCATGGCATGTACCCTCTGCTCCTCTTACAAGCAACATTTCTCAAATGGAACTGATCATTTTCTGTAGCAATCCACTTCCCCACCCCCCTTACCCCATTTACCTGAATGGTCATAACATTTTTCCAAGTCTAATGGCTCCAGACTTTGGAGATTGCAATGACTGCTCCATATCCTTCTCCATGGTCCAAATAGTCTCCAAGCCCTGTTCATTTCCTGTAGAATTGTCTTCTCCTAGTTAGTCATACTGGTGCCATTCTGGCTCAGAGAAGCTTAGCTTCATACATTCCCTTTAAGGCTTGGCTGATGACCACTCCCCACACACCAACCACGGGCACCGCTATTGATGCCTTTCCTGGCAGCAGTTCATGCTGACTCTAAGGCAATACCCCATACTTCTTGATTTAGGATTTGATGATATATAGCTTGGAGATGTCTAAACCACGCATTGGTTGGTATTCCCCTCCCTTCCCCTGTTAAAACCCTCCACAGTGACTTCTAATTGTACTTAGAATAAAATCTAGGGTCCTTTCCATGGTCTACAAAAATCTATATGACCCAGCCTGCTCCACCTGTCCATTCTCATCTTGAACCTCTCTGCCCATTGCTCATTTCTCTGCAGCCACACTGGCCACCTCAGTTCCTAGAATGTCGCCAAGCTCCCTCCAACCTTAAGACCCTCTACCACGAAGTCTGCCTACAATCCCACCTCTAAATCTTTGTACAACTCCTGCTGATCCTTCACGTTTCAGCTCAGGTTTCACTCGGAGGAGCTGACCCTAAAGCTTTTTGTAGATTTGCAGTTAGTCTTTTTCATAAGATATTGCTCTTGCCTCCCAGGACTTATCAGAAATTGCGGTTATGTATTTGTGATGTTAAAAAAAAGTCTGTTTTATTTATCAAGACCAGGAAGGCAGGGATTGTTTCTTTTCTAAAAATCTAAAGATTCTTTAAAAAAAATCTAAAGATTCTTTCCTTTCTAAGTTTAACAGTACACCCGGGCACATCCCAGGCACTCGAGGTAAATGCTTGCTGAAAGAGGGACTTTTCATTGTAACAGAATATCTATTTACCCATCTCTGATGCAAACTGAGTCCTACTTACCCTAAGCCATACAACCCTTAAGCTCTCCACACACTATGGACTAATCTTATTAACTCGTTTTGACTGTAGGTCTACCAGACACCTTCTCCTGGTTTTATTAGGTGAGATTATGCAAGTCACTTGTATTGATTTCCTATGGTGTTTCCAAGAATTTCTGCCAGAAATGGCCTTTCTGTTTTCCTTCAGTGTACTTCCTAGATGATCCCCACTGCACTCCACTCCCCAAGCCCACCACTGTCAGCCGTGTCTCAGGTGGGGGTGACAGCAGGATATGGGTCGATGAGCGACAGAAGACAGAGAAAGTAGTTTTCCTGATTAGAATCGCTTCTTTAGGCCCAAGCCCTTTCTCAGTTGCCTTGTCCCGGTGGATCTGCCCTTCTTTATCTATACAATTCCGTTCACCTGAAGATGCAGTTTCACACAGTCGCTAAAACTTTGGACCCTGGAGCTGGGCTGCTGGGGAGCAAATCCTTGACTTCAATATTTTTTTAGCTGTGTGGCTTAAGTAAGCTACTTAATCTGAGTAATAGTTTCCTCATTCATAAAATGGGGATAGTGAAAAATGATGATAATCCTGGTATGTACTACACAGAGTTATAAGAAGATACAATGAATTGATTTTTGTAGTGCTTAGAACAGGGCTGGGCATATGGTAAGTAGGCCATAATGTTATTTCTTTCATGTTGAATGAAGCTCTTCCTCAGAAGGGAAATGTGCACGTTTTTGTACACAAGCTCTTGCCCTTTCCATTCTTACTGTTGTTGTTTTTTCTTTGAATTTAGAAGCGATTAAAATAACTGCATGGAAGTGGGTTATCACCTAGAGTAACAGCCACTCCTATGAGGTCTTGTATGGCTTCCCTCCTTGTTATTCTTTCTGGGTGGGGGTTGATAAGTTATAAACTTCTGGGACCCAAGGATGCTCTATTCTTGTCTCTGATGCACTGAAGATCTTTAGAGGCTTCAACAGACTCAGGTATATGCCAGTCCATGAATCTAGGGCAGTCTAGAATCATAGCATTAGGCTCAACTGTGTATATTCTGTTGTCTAGGGTGACCTACCATCCTGGTTTGCCTGCGAAACTCCTAGGTTTAGCACTGAAAATACTGCATCCCAGGAAACCCCTAGTCCCAGGCAAACTAGGACAGTGGGCACTGTATCTATCACCGACTTTCACTTGCCTTGGCAGGTCTCAAAACCTTGTACCTTTTGTATACATCTCTGATGTAAAGCTACCAATCCTACTTGTCATCTAGGGGGGGTAAACTCATTTTATTTTTTAAGATTTTATTTATTTATTTGAGAGCATGAGAGGGAGAGAGAGAGAGCAGGGAGGAGGGACAGAGGCAGAGGGACAAGCAAACAGAGGGAGAAGCAGCCCCCCCCACCCAACCCGCAGAGCAGGAAGCCCAATGCGAGGCTTGATCCCAGGACTCCGAGACCCGGACCTGAGCTGAAGGCAGATGCCTAACTGATTGAGCCACCGAGGCGCCCCTCAATTTTTGATACATCTTATTTCATATCATTCTGCTGCTTGTGCCACTGTCCTGCAACAAGCTGTTCCTTCTAGAAAAAGCAGTCATGCTGTGATGTATAAATGAGTGTCCATTTTCGGGTACTGGGCTACTGGTTTACTTTCTTGGTAAAACTTTTCACTCCAACAAATGGTGATGTAAGAAAGTTTCATTGTCCTCATTCCCCTTCAACTTACTTTTTACTGAGATATAATTCACATGTTATAAAATTCAGTGGGTTTTAGCATTAGCATATTTACAAGGTTGTGCAAGCATCACCACTCTTTAATTCCAGAATATTTTCATAACTGTTTTTTCATAAGAAACCGTGAATTCCTTAGCAGTCCGTTCCAATTCCCCCACCATCCTCCAGGCCCCGGCAACCACTTTCTGTCTCCTTGGATTTGCCTATTCTCAACATTTCCTATAAATAGAATCATACACCATGTGACCTTTTGTGTCTGCCTTCTTTTGTTTAGCATCATGATTTCTTTTTTTGGTCGGGGAGGGGTGGAGGGAGAGGAAGAGAGAGAGAATCCCAAGCAGGCTTCACGCCCAGTGCAGAGCCTGATGCAGGGTTTGACCTCATGACCCTGAGATCATGACCTGAGCTGAAATCAAGAGTTGGTTAAGCAACTGAGCCACCCGGGCACCCAGCATTGTGTTTTCAATGTTTATCTAAGCTATAGAGCATGTATCAGTAATCCATTCATTTTTATAGCCAAACAACATTTTGTGTATACATTCATCAGTTGCCAGACATTTGGGTCGTTTCCACTTTTTAACTATCATAAATAAAGCTGCTATGAACATTTGTGTACAAGTTTTTATATGAGTTATGTATTTTCATTTCTCTATGCTCAACTTATTAAAGAACTGCCAGCTATTTTCCAAAGTGGCTGCTCCATTTTCTATTCTGACCAGCAGTGCATGGGACTCTGTTTTCTCCAATGTTTATCTCACCTTTTCATTAGACCGATTCTAGTATGAAGTGATATTTCATCGTGGCTTTGATTTCCATTTACTGATGGCTAATGAGATCCAACATTTTTTCAAGTGCCAATTGTTTATCTTCTTTGTAGAAGTGACCATTCAAACCTTTTGCCTGATTTTTAGGTGGGGTGTTTTTTTCTTACTGAATTGTCAGAGTTCTTTATATTATAAATAAAAGTTCTTTAATAAAGACATCATTTGTGACCATTTTTGCCCAAAATGTGGGTTGTTTTTCACTTTGGGGGACATTTTACTCATTTTTAATTCAAGTATAGTTGATACATAATGTAACATTAGCTTCAGGTGTACAACACAGTGACTTGGTAAATCTGTATATTATGTGGTGCTTGCCACCAGTGTAGCTGCCATCTGTCACCCTATGGCACCATTACAATACTATTCATGACATTCCTTATGCTGTGCCTTTCATTACCATTCACTTTCTTAGTAGTGTCCTTTGATGCACAAAAGTTTTAAATTTAGATAAGGTCCAGTTTATCTATTCAAAAATACACTCTTTTTTTAAAAAAAGATTTTATTTATTTATTTGACAGAGAGAGATCACAGTAGGTAGAGAGGCAGGCACAGAGAGATGGGGAAGCAGGCTCCTCACTGAGCAGAGAGCCTGATGCGAGGTTCAATCCTAGGACCCTGAGATCATGACCTGAGCCGAAGGCAGAGGCTTAACCCACTGAGCCACCCTGGTGCCCCTCAAAAATATACTTTTATATTGAATTACATACTTACTTTTATCATTGCTCTTTACATTTTCATGTAACTTGAGTTACTATCCTTGTATTTCAGCCTGAAGATCTCCTGTAAGTATTTCTTGCAGGGCAGGTTAGTGAGAATTGAATCTCTCACTTTTTGTTTACCTAGCACTATCTTTATTGCCCCTTTATTTTTTTCTCTTTTTTTAAAAAAAGATTTTATTTTTATTTATTTGACAGAGAAAGATCACAAGTAGGCAGAGAGGCAAGCAGAGAGAAAAGGGGAACCACGATCCCCACTGAGCAGAGAGCCCGATGTGAGGCTTGATCCCAGGACCCTGAGATCATGACCTGAGCCGAAGGCAGAGGCCCAACCCACTAACCACCCAGGCGCTCCAGTGCCAAATTGTTTTCTACAGGGGTCACACCATACTATATTTTCATTTTTTACCCCTTACTTTTAATTGTAGTAAAATACACATACAACTTATCATATTAACTATTTTTTTAAGATTTTGTTTATTTATTAGTTAGAGAGAGTGAGCACAGGCAGACAGAGAGGCAGGCAGAGGCAGAGGGAGAAGCAGGCTCCCTGCTGAGCAAGGAGCCCGATGTGGGACTCGATCCCAGGACGCTGGGATCATGACCTGAGCCGAAGGCAGCCGCTTAACCAACTGAGCCACCCATGCGTCCCTCGTATTAACTATTTTTAAGTGTACAGCTCAGCCACATTAGTACATTTATACTGTTGTGCAGCTAATCTCCAGAACTCATTTCCCTGTGCAAAGCTGAAATTTTTAATCCATTAAACAACCCCCATGCCCTTCCTCCCCACCCACCAGCCCCTGGAAACCACGATTCTACTTTTTTTTTTTTTTAAGATTTTATTTATTCATTTGACAGGCAGAGATCACAAGTAGGCAGAGAGGCAGGCAGAGAGAGAGAGAGAGGAGGATGCAGGCTCCCTGCCGCACAGAGAGCCCGATATGGGGCTCGATCCCAGGACTCCAGGATCATGACCTGAGCTGAAGGCAGAGGCTTTAACCCACTGAGCCACCCAGGCGCCCCCGATTCTACTTTTTTTAAAAAGATTTTATTTATTTATTTATTTGAGAGAGAGAGAGAGAGGGAGAGCATGAGAGGGGAGAAAGTCAGAGGGAGAAGCAGACTCCCCATGGAGCAGGGAGCCCAATGCAGGACTTGATCCTAGGACTCCAGGACCACGACTTGAGCCAAAGGCAGTTGCTTAACCAACAGAGCCACCCACACATCCATCATTCTACTTCCTGTCTCTATGAATTTGACTACTCTAGGTACCTCATATAAATGGAATCATGGAGTATTTGTCTTTTTTTGACTGGCGTACCCCTGGGGCTAATAATACATTATACAATTATTTATAGCAGCAATGTCCACAATAGCCAAGTTATGGAAAGAACCTAGATGTCCATCAACAGATGAATGGATAATGAAGATGTGGTATATATATACAATGGAATACTATGTATCCATCAAAAGAAATGAAATCTTATCATTTGCAACGACATGGATGGAACTAGAGCATATTATGCTTAGCGAAATAAGTCAACTGGAGAAAGACAACGATCACATGATCTCCCTTATTTAAAAATTTTTTAAAAAAGAAAGAAACATGCGCATTAGACTACAACAAAGTCTTTACCCAGGAGAAAAACCATGAAAAGAAAGGAGAAAGAAAGAAAGAGAAAAAGAGAGAGAGAGAGAGGAAGGAAGGAAGGAAGGAAAGAAGGAAGGAAGGAAGGAAGGAAGGAAGGAAGGAAGGAAGGAAGGAAATAACAAGTGTTGATGAAGCTGTGGAGAAATTGAAACTTTTGTGCATGGCTGGTGAGACTGTACTATGGGGCAGCCACTGTAAAGAACACTAAGGAGGCTCCTCAAAAAGTTAAAAATATTTTTTACCATAGATCAGGCAATTCCATTTCTGGGTATATAGCCAGAAGAATTGAAACCAAGATCCTGATATTTGTCCATGTTCTTAGCAGTATTATTTATAATAGCCAAAAAAGTAGAAGCAACCCATGTGTCCATCAATAGATGAATAGATAAACAAAATGTGGTCTATACATACAATAGAATATTATTCAGCCTTAAAAATGAGGAGCATATGGATGAAACTTGCCCCTTTATTTTTGAAGGACAGTTTTTCCTGAAGATAGAATTCTTCTAGCACTTTTATAACTTTGACTATGTCCTCCCATCACCTTCTGACCTCTGTGGTTTCTGATTAGAAGTCAGTTCTTATAGGTATTGTGGACCACTTCTACATGAGTCATTTCTCTCTCCCTGCTTTCTTTTTATTTTATTTTTATTTTTTTGTTTACTTGATAGACAGACATCACAAGTAGGCAGAGAGGCAGGCAGAGAGAGAGAGAGAGGAGGAAGCAGGCTCCCTGCTGAGCAGAGAGCCTGATTCGGGGCTTGATCCCAGGACTCTGAGATCATGACCTGAGCCGAAGGCAGAGGCTTAACCCACTGAGCCATCCAGGTGCCCCTCTCCCTGCTTTCAGGGTTTCCTTTGTCTCTTTCTTTTGACATTTTGATTACCATGGGATGAGGTATGAATCTCTGAGTTTCTTGAGCATCTTGGATACATAAATTCATGTATTGCTTCAAATTTGGGCAGTTTTCTTTCTGCCTCTTTGCTCTGTCCTCTCCTTCTGGGATTCCCATATGATGATATACTTCGTGGTGTCCCACAGGTCCCTGAGGCTCCATTCACTTTTCATTCTTCTTTTTACTCTCTGTTCCTCAAACTGGATAATCTCAATTGACCTATGTTCAAGTTCACGGAGTCTTTCTTCCATCTGCTCAAACCTGCTGTTGGGCCCCTCAGGTGGATTTTTCATTTCAGTTATTGTGCTTTTCAATCCCAGAGTTTCTACTAGCTTCCTTTTCGTAATGTCTCTTTACTGATATTTTCTATCTGGGGGAATCATCGTTCTCATTCTTTCTTTACTTTTTCACAGCTGCTTCTATTTAGTACTTTGAACATGTTTAAAATAGCTGATTTAAAGTTTCTATGTAGTAAGTCTAAAGTCTTGGTTCCTTCTTGGATAATTTTGATTGATTGCCTTTTGACCCCTGTGTATGAGCCATACTTTCTCTTTTTTTAGTTTGCGTGCCTCACAATTTTTGTTAAAACTTGACATTTTATATCATATAGATCTCCCCCTTCTCAGGGTTTCTTATTGTTGCTGTTTGTCATTGTTGTTGTTGCTGCTGTTTGTTTAGAGGTGTTTCTGGATAAATTATGTAAAGTCTGTATTCTTTGTTGTGTGGGGCCACTCAAGTCAGTGCATGGATAGCTTAGAGTCAGCTAATGATTGTATGGAGTTTGCCTTAAATTCCTGGAATTTAAGGCAAGTCTTCCAGTCTTGTGATAGTGTTCTGTGTATGTGTTGAGGTATACCTGCAACACTCAGTGGATAACCTGGTTCTGCTTGATGAAGACAGTATGGTACTGGCACAAAAACAGACACATAGATCAATGGAACAGAATAGAGAGCCCAGAAATGGACCCTCAACTCTATAGCCAGATAATCTTTGACAAAGCAGGAAAGAATGTCCAATGGAAAAAGTCTCTTCAACAAATGGTGTTGGGAAAATTGGACAGCCACATGGAGAAGAATGAAACTGGACCATTTCCTTACACCATGCACAAAAATAGACTCAAAATGGATGAAGGACCTCAATGTGAGACAGGAATCCATCAAAATCCTTGAGGAGAACACAGGCAGCAACCTCATCGACTTCAGCCACAGCAACTTCTTCCTAGAAACATGACCAAAGGCAAGGGAAACAAGGGCAAAAATGAACCTTTGGGACTTCATCAAGACCAAAAGCTTTTGCACAGCAAGGGAAACTGAACAAAACCAAAAGACAACCAACAGAATAGGAAAAGATCCTCACAAATGACCTATCAGATAAAAGGCTAGTATCCAAAATCTATAAAGAACTTATCAAACTCAACACCAAAGAACAAATAATCCAATCAAGAAATGGGCAGAAGACATGAAAAGACATTTCTGCAAAGAAGACATCCAAATGGCCAACAGACACATGAAAAAGTGCTCAACATCCCTTGGCATCAAGGAAATACAAATCAAAATTACAATGAAATACCACCTCATACTATTCAGAATGGCTAAAATTAACAAGTCAGGAAACTACACATGTTGGTGAGGACGTGGAGAAAGGGGACCCCTCCTCCACTGTTGGTGGGAATGCAAGCTGGTGCAGCCACTCCAGAAAACAGTATGGAGGTTTCTCAAAAAGTTGAAAATAGAGCTACTCTATGACTCAGCAATCGCTCTACTGGGTATTTACCCTAAAGATACAAATGTAGTGATCCGAACGGGCACCCGCACCCCAATGTTTATAGCAGCACTTTCCACATAGCCAAACTATGGAAAGAACCTAGATGTTCATAGACAGATGAATGGATAAAGAAGGGGCGGTATCTATATACAATGGAATACTATGAAGCCATCAAAAAACCTGACACTTTGCCATTTGCAACAATGTGGATGGAACTAGAGAATATTATGCTAAGTGAAATAAGTCAGTCAGAGAAAGACAATTAGCATATGACCTCTCTGATATGGGGAATTTGAGAGCCAGGGCAGGAGCTCGTGGGGGGTAGGGAGGGATAAAAATGAAACAAGATGGGATTGGGAGGGAGACAAACCATAAGAGACTCTTAATCTCAGGAAACAAACTGAGGGTTGCTGGGGGGTGGGGAGGGGAGGGACAGGGTGGTTGGGTTATGGACACTGGGGATGGTATGTGCTATGGTGAGTGCCGTGAATTGTATAAGACTGATGATTCACAGACCTGTACCCCTGAAGCAAACAATACATTGTATGTTAATTTTTTTAAAGCATTTATTTATTTGACAGAAAGAGATCACAAGTAGGCAGAGAGGCAGGCAAAGAGAGAGAGAGGAGGAAGCAGGCTCCCTGCCGAGCAGAGAGCCCAATGCAGGACTCGATCCCAGGACCCTGAGATCATGACCTGAGCCTAAGGCAGAGGTTTAACCCACTGAGCCACCCAGGTGCCCCCATTATATGTTAATTAAAAAAAAACCTGGCTCTGCCTGGGTTCAAACCAATAGTCATTCTTTGATGGGGAAGATACTCATGCTACATGTGCTATTATTTTCTGGTGTAGGTTATTTACTCTGAACTACAACAGAAAGCTATAAATGGTTTTAATAAAGTCCTAAACATTAAAAAAGACGTTAGATTCCCCATGTGTTTTATCAACTAGAAGGTAACAAAAACTATGTTATAACTAACTTTATTGCTCCAACTTATTTTTGCACTAAATTCAATGATTTGGAGAACTACTTCATTATGGTTTGCTGTACTTAGAATTCAGTTTTATCCTTGAACTCTACTAAGCTATCTTTTTGGTGTATATTTTATTTTTTGCCCATTAAACTAGTGTATTTTCTAAGATATGATCTTACGACATGATCCAGAGGCATGTTAGAGAAGGGTCACTTTGATTTTGACTTCATATGATGCTATAAATATAATACTTTTAATTGGCTTTATTAAATGTGAAGCAGGTAATGAAAAACCCATATACTTTAAAGCTATCATGGAGTTAGTCATAAAAGAGGGACTTTGAGAACTGTTTGATTGTTGGAAATATTTTGGAGCAAAACTTTCCTTGGCTTAAAGCTGAGAAGTCATTTGAGTTAGTCTAGCATGCAAATTAATGTGCTTGAGTCTAGCGAAGGAAGATACGTGAATGTCTTAGAGATTAACAGTTAGGATTATAAGTGATAAGGAAGGATGACAAAGTACAAAGAAAAAATGATTGAATTTAATAGTCTCCAAAGAACAATGTTCCAAATCTTGCTCAAAAATTTTCAGACTGCATTTTTTTCTTTGGCACCATGATCATTTAGGACTTTTAGAAT
Source organism: Taxidea taxus jeffersonii (assembly GCA_003697995.1). Lineage (NCBI taxonomy): Eukaryota > Metazoa > Chordata > Mammalia > Carnivora > Mustelidae > Taxidea > Taxidea taxus. The sequence continues at coordinate 24,917 of RCUC01042198.1, forward strand.
AGCAAATAGAAAAAGAATTGACCTCAGTGGAGGAGAGTCATGCTCACTGAAGGGGAGAGTGTATAGGCAACAATCAAATGTCAACTCTGGAAAGTGCACTTGTAGTGAAATACCTCATTAGAATAGGGCCTGGCACACAGTGGCCACTCAGTCAGCATTGGTTGAATTTGTTGAATGAATTATACTAATCTTTTTTTTTTTTTAGATTTTAAATCTATTTTTAAAATTTAATTTTTTTTTCAGTGTTCCAAAATTCATTGTTTATGCACCACACCCAGTGTGCCATGCAATACGTGCCGTCCTTAATACCCACCACGAGGCTCACCCAACCCCCAACTCCCCTCCCCTCCAAAAACCTCAGTTTGTTTCTCAGAGTCTACAGTCCCTCATGGTTTGTCTCCCCCCTCCAATTTCCCCCCACTCACTTGCCTCCATCTCCCGATGTCTTCTGTTATTCCTTATGCTCCACAAGTAAGTGAAACTATATAATAATTGACTCTCTCTGCTAGACTTATTTCACTCAGCATAATCTCCTCCAGTCCCGTCCATGTTGATACAAAAGTTGGGGATTCATCCTTTCTGATGGAGGCATAATACTCCATAGTGTATATATGGACCACATCTTCCTTATCCATTCATCCGTTGAAGGGCATCTTGGTTCTTTCCACAGTTTGGTGACTGTGGCCATTGCTGCTATGAACATTGGGGTACAGATGACCCTTCTTTTCACTACATCTGTATCTTTGGGGTAAATACTCAGTAATGCAATTGCAGGGTCATAGGATAGCTCTATTTTTAATTTCTTAAGGAATATAGGATAGCTCTCTTTTTAATTTTTTAAGGAATATAAAAATTTTTATGATGAATTTTGGACGAAGTTCTTTTTTAGTGAGCATGGGGGAAAAGATTTGCTAAGCAAACATGCATTCTTAATGCAATGAAATGTTAGCCTCATGGACAGTATCGACTGCCTGGGGGTATAGAGAAAACACTTTTTGTATTTGCAGAGTTTGGGACATTATAAATGTTATTGAAAACTTGGGATCAAGGGCTAAGAGTAAACCTTGGGAAGGTAATTTTTAGCTGTATAGACAGTGACAGAAGTCCAAGGATATTTGTCTAACTCTGGAGGTACATGCTTACATTTTAAGGAAAAATGAGGCCAGGGACCTTGTCGACATTTCTAGGTCATACCGGTTGGAGATATACCTGGTCTCTGGAAGGATGCATTTATACTCAGAAAGGTTGGAGTAAGACCCTGAGACCCTTTTCATTTGTCTCCAAAGAGCAAAGGTTTCACTCCCTCCTTTTGAGAGGGAAGGATGAAGTAGCTGCCTCTTTCTCCTATGATTGAAAAAGAGAAAATCCATTTTTCTCTCTGTTCCTTACCTGTGATACAGATCTTGTGTGTGCGGGACATTTCACCTGGCTTTCCTTGGGCCACCCCAGGGGAAAGAATCAGAGTGTGGGAAACCAAGGTCATTATTTGGCTTTTTAACTGAATAATGATAAGCTGTCTCTGATCCAGAATGCTCCATGTGTGCATTCAGAATAAAATTAATAAATATGAATATTAATACCATCACAGCAGCATTGGCATTCAAATGAAATGTGTGATTTCTTCAAGCACTTCCAGGATCCTCAAGTATAATACTTGAAAGTAATAACATTGTAGGTAATTTTTTAAGAGTCTGTAAGTCTGAGTTCTCCCCAATTCTGATTGACCACCTGATTAATAGGGCCAATTATGGGGGCTTTACAAAAATTGAAGCTCATTTGAGTTGTATGACTCCAAAGAGGTAAGAACTTTTCTTTAAAAATCAGACCAACAAATGCTAAAATCGTGAAGGTTTTATAGTGTTGTTAAGATGATTCCACTTGGTCTTAACGACAAAAGAACATCTCATATCAGCTGGGAGACAGGCCTTATACGAAGGAACAGCTACAGATATTATTTCATTTCCTGCCCACAGACATTTCAAATAGCTTAGACAACTTACATAATATTGTTCAATTTGTGGTAAATGAAAAAACTTTTGTGTTCGATCTTTTTGTTACATTCAGGCCAAAATGATAACAGATACAGAAAAGTCAGAGAATGAGATTCTGGAAATTAAGCTGACTTTGTGGCAGCAGAAGATAACTGACCTCTATTTTCATTTTGTTTTGCTATGAAAGGCTTTCAGCTTACATGCAGGAATAATCGTGCAGGCAACACCGAAGAGCAAGCAGAGAAGGAAGGCACATGGGTGCCCAGCTTCTTGGCTTCCATTAGAAGTTCAGGCTCCTTGGAGTGGATCCTCATGACCTAGTCCGGTTTCACATTTTCTCCCTGATCCCATCTCCTCTCCTTACCTCCTGATAGACATTATGCTCCAACCATGACAGGTTACCTACAATTTTACAAACTTGCTGGATGGTGTCCTACCTCCGTGTCTTTCAACATATTTCCCCCTGTATTTAGAACAGTCTCCCTACCTTGTATTCCTGGAAAACTCCAGTTCATCCCTTAGGATTCTACTCAGGCATGACTTCCTCCTGTCAGAGCTTCCTAGATTCCGCCTCCCTGTCATATCACATGACTGTCTCACACGCACAAACATTTGTCTTTGTATGCATCAACCTCTACTGTTACCATCTGTTTCCATCTCTCTACCCTACATTAATGTGTCTTCTACCTCTTGGGCTTACCACAGTACCTCATGTAATAGTCACATGGGTGTTTTTTAAATGAATTAGTGAATGGCTGCTTGGACGGATGAATGGCATCAGAGAAAAAAAAAACAATTTAGAGTATGAAAGGGATAACTTTGGAAACAACCTGACCTGGCTCGCACTCATGCAAGCATCCTTTCTACAGAATCCCCACCGGAGGCTCAGCCAGCTTGAACATCTCCAGGAAGAAGTCTCTACTTTCTGAGTAAATGTAGTCTATTTGGGGATAGCTTTTCTTTTTATAAGGTTTTGTTTATTTGTACTGTTTATCTGTAACATTCTTTCTTGTAATTTCCATCTATTTATCCTAGAGCTTACCTCTGGAGTAATGCAAAAAGGAGCCTACTGCCTCTCTATTGTCAAATCTTTTTTTTTTTTTTTAAGGATTTTACTTATTTATTTGACAGAGATCACAAGCAGGCAGAGAGGCAGGCAGAGAGAGAGGGGGGAGCAGGCTCCCCGCTGAGCAGAGAGTCCAATGCGGGGCTCGATCCCAGGATCCTGGGATCATGACCCGAGCCGAAGGCAGAGGCTTTACCCACTGAGCCACCCAGGTGACCTTCTAGTGCTTTTTAAAAAAATTTAAAATATTTTATTTATTTATTTGACAGAGAGAGAGAGATCACAAGCAGGCAGAGAGGCAGGCAGAGAGAGAGGGGGAAGAAGGCCCCCTGCTGAGCAGAGAGCCCGATGTGGGGCTCGATCCCAGGATCCTGGGATCATGACCTGAGCCAAAGGCACAGGCTTTAACCCACTGAGCCACCCAGGCGCCCCTCTATTGTCAAATCTTGTCAGAGTCCTCATGGGTTCGTTTAGTCTTCTCTCCAGACTAAACATACAGTTACTTCAACCCTTTTTCATCTGTCTTGGTTTCCAGATCTCTCCTCAGCCCAGTCACCTTCCTGGGAATAGTCTCACAATGTCACTCTGAAAATGCAGTATCTACATCTGACCACAATGCTCAGGTGTGTTCTGACCCATGCCCAGTAGAGTTAGCGCTAACGGTGTATGTTGGCTATTGGCTTGAGAAGCTAATGTCACACGTGGCCATCTTCCCTGTCCATCTCAACATGACTTCAGAACTCTGGCGTTCCCGCTGCCTTTCATGGGAGGTTCTCCCTTTTCTTTCATAGCTAGAGAGTGATTTGTCCTTATAATGAAGCTTAGTATGATGAGTATGGGTTTATGGGTGGGGGAACAAATATGTTTCACAAAGGAAACAATAAACAAACAGGTGCTAAGAGATCAGGATAACAGCATTATCTTAATGCACAAATTGGGCCTTCCAGGCAGGCTGACAATTACTTTCAAAACTGTCACTAGCTCAGTCTATATAATAGAAGATGTAGACGGGATAAAGAGGCAAAGCTTTTAGCAATGTTGTTATGTGCAGGTGCAGTGTGAAGAGACAAGCCCACCTCACAGCTCACATGAACGGGCCAGATGATTACTTCAGGCCACTTGCCCAAGCACGGTGATGTGCCAGTGCTACCCGGGGCCGGCAGAAGGCGGGAGACAGTCATATCACCACTGGGTCTGGCCATCCTGTCCTTGTGAACACTGACACGAGCAAGAGGCTCTTCAGCAACAGATTAAAGGACAATGATCATGCAGCTTGCTCTTCCAGGAGACACAGATTCAATAATACCCACGTAGGTGGGCAACACAGGATGTCCTGGCACCAGCTAATGCTCCTCGTTCCAAGTCAACCTCTCCCACAGTCTCACGTGGCCGCTTTGGCTTCCTCTTGGTTGACAAGGGAAACAAACAGCACAAAAACCTGGTGCAGAGGAAGACACTGACTCCTGTCTTGTCATAAAGCCTTTTGATTAGTTACTGGGGTCAAAAAATACGCCTCACAGTCCTATCTTATAGTCTCTGCATACTGACTATCAAAGGTCTATATAGGAAATGTTAGCCTGATTCAGAAATCTCAATCTCTCTCATACATACACACACACACACACACACACACACACACACACACACAGGCTCACCATTTTAAAACAATAATACTGGGTTTATGCTGGGGACTTGGATTATTTTTGTTCTAGGAAATTCCATAGGCCTGCCTCAGTCGGTCTCTTTTCCCACACTTATAAGGAGCTGAATGTCTCCCCAACCGCACACCACTCACTGAATACTGATAAAACATAGCCACAGTTCAAAGTGAATTTGTACAATCTTACATTTACAAAGATTACAGAGAAAAGTCTTTGGATTCCTGACAAACGTAGTAAATCCTCTACCCTCTTCTTTCCCATGGGCTAAAGCACAGGCTGATGGGAGATTCAGTGGTCTCTATCCTCTGGTGTTCCTAATGTAGACATAGAGTGTTTGATATTTGCTTTCTCATTCTCTGAGTTTCAGAGGGAAGAATTTTATTCAGAAACAAGTCTATGAAATGAAGCAGCAGCATGACGATTGGTGGGCTTTCTTATTAATCAACTTGTAGTTACTGTTTAACACGTGGCTCGGTTAAGAAGAGTTCTAATAGAAAGTGAACACAAAATCTCACTTAAAATGAGACTAAAAAATTTCCTGGTCTTCAAGGTTCAGAGAAACCTAGAGCCAGAAGGGCCATCATGATTTAATTGAACCGGGATACTAAGGATTGTTTGGATTTACTGATCCCTCTGTGTAGGGCACTGTACCGATCATTCACATGGATTTTCTTATTTCATCCACATAAAACACTATGAGGTAGATAGTGTTACTATCCGCAGTTCCTGGGCAAGGAAACTGAGGCCCAGAGAGGTTAAGTGACTTTCTCTAATGCACACAACAGACAAGTAGAAGAAGTGCCTCTTCTAAACTTCTGTCTGGTCTTGTCCTCCTAATTCTAGAGAAAGGGAGAGGGGCCCAGAGAAACTCAGCCTTTTTTCTCAGGTTGAACAACTACCTCATGTCAGAATCAGGGCTGTAAGCCTAACCTTTTATCTTCGAATCTGGTACCCTTTCTATGGCTTCTAGCCTCTAAGCTCTTCGGGGAAATGGAACTTGTTCCAGGCAGTCGAATCAATATTCCTTCTTCAACAAAACTTAAAAACAAAAACCAAGCAGGAAGTCACCTTGATTTTGCCTTGCAAAGCTTATTCATCAAAAGGAAAAAGAGAATCTTCTGTCCCTTAAAATCGTCCTTTTCTGGGTATGCGGCTACATAATGGGCACACTCAGGCAAATGGAAGCAGGTCGATAGTGGGGCACAGAGCAGCTGTCTTCACAGAGAAAATGACTCAGTATACGGTAGCTTTTTGGCTGCTTTAGACACTGGTTACATGAAAAAATCCATTACTAGGGAAGAGCGAAGAGGAGTTTTAAAAATAATTCTCAGTAAACCCAGAAAAATGTGACCTATTAAAAAAATAAAGAAAATATGTTTCAACTATTGTTTTTGATGCCCTGATGCTGGTTAATATTTACATAAGGCAGAGTGAGGTTCTTTGGAATGGATTTGAACGTATGTTTCATATGAACCTGAAGGTGACCCTCGGTTGCTGGGTTTATCCAAGTTTGGTGCAGGTCACAAATGAAAATCACCGAACTGGGTTTGGGATCGAATATCTAATGGTTAGACACAGTCTCAGACCTGTCATCCTATTGGGCCCCTGGCCCCAGCTTTGCAGGGTCTCAGCACCAAGCACAGACCATAGCATACGTTAAGTGCTTGATAGTTTTTTGCCGATGCCATGGCTAATGGGGAGGTTTGGCTCAGATCACCCAGGTTTGAAGGGGCAGATCCTGCCCTTTAGGATTTAAGAAACATAAAAGAGGACATAAAGGAGTTATCTGCCCTTTACGACGCTCCTTGGACAAAACAGAAGAAGGGTTTTAAGTATCATTTGCTGTTCCATGTTCAGCTCCAAGCAGATGTGTGGATGGTACTCTCCTTGGCCCCAGATAGGAAGCCCTGTGATATCAACTCCCATGTTTGAGATAATTAACCCTATGTTACAATACGATGTTGGGAAAACTCGTGTGAGCTTTGCCAAGTTCACAGTGATAGTGAAGTGCTCTCCTCCCACACACTGCCTCCCTGTGGGGCCCATGGGGCCACAGGAAGTCCTAACAAAGGAAGGAAGCTCATCTCCTGAGACAGATGAAAAAAGCAACTGAGCCCTTTGGCATCACCCATTCTTCACCTAGATGTCCCCTTGGTCTGGTCTTCCCTAAAAACACTTTCTGAATGTCATTTATGAACTTGAAACGGAGACAATTGATCAGAGCAGCTGTTCCAGTTTTCCAGGGAGGAGAGCTGGATTTAAAATAATCTTAGGGGCACCTGGGTGGATCAGTGGGTTAAGCGACCAGACTCTTGATTTCGGCTCAGGTCGTGATCTCAGGGTCGTGAGATCAAGCTCTGTGTTGGGCTCCACACTGGGTGTGGAGCCTACTTAAGATTCTTTCTCTCTCTATTCTCCCTCTGCCCCTTCCCCCTCACCCTCACTCATTCATGTGTGTTCTCTCTAAAACAAGATGAAATAACCTTAAAAATGTACCTGCAGCTGCCCACTTCTCAGGGCTGTTTTGAGAAGAAAAGGTCACTGATGAAACCTTCAACAAGTAAATGTTCCCTTGCTCCCAAAGAGGTCATACATTAATACCTTGAATTTTATTGCTCAGAAGCAGTAATCTTTTTTTTAAAAACCTAGTAAATGTCAGAAGTATGGACTTCCCTGGTTTTTCTGGCCTTTCTCTCCCAGCCTCTTCAGCCATGAACCCAGCAAGGCATGTTTTGAGGCTCTTCCCTTTAGACTCCATACAAAAATGAAGAAACTCCCTGGGTCCTCGGGGCCACTACTTTAGAGACAAAGGGACAGCTTGTTAGATGGAGTTCATTGACCAAAGGAAAGAGCCTGAGACTAGAGAGAAAAAGAACCACTTTGGGTTCTGGCACTGCCCACTGTGCCCTCTTCAACAGGTCAGATGTCCTTGCCCAGCCCCAGTGTCCTCTTCTAGAAAAGGAAGGTGAGTGGGCTACATGCTTTCCGAGGTCCTTCTGAGTGTCAACAATTTGTGATTCATCGTCATTTCTGACTTCCTCATGGTAATGGTACAAGAAAAGCAAACAACATAAAAATAGTTTTATTTGTAGCAAGATTACCAATTTCCAGAGAGTTGGATATGAACCAGCACTATCATAAATTTCTCTGAAAAAAAAAAAAGCAGAAGCTGTTTATTTGGCATTAGAACTGCAAAAACATGTACTAATCAAAATGCCATTTCCTTTCAGTAATTAAAGCTTTGGCCCAGAATCGAAATACAACCAAAATTGCCTGGCAGCCGAGTGTGTGGCATGGAGTAGCCTGAAGAACACAGGGCTGGAGTTTGGAGCTCAAATTATGGCTCCCCCATTTAGTAGCTGTGTGGCTTTGAGGGAGTTGCATAAGCTCTCTGGGATTCAGTTTCCTCACCTGTAAAATAATGTCCATATCTCCAGATTGTTGTAAGAATTAAATCAGATAACGTACCTAACTACCCTGGCAGGTAGCAAAAGCTCAATGAATTCATCCCTCCTTCCTCCCACCTCTTCGCCCACTAAAAACTCATGGAAAACTCAGCTCCCGCTCTTCAGAAATGTATAATCTAGAGTTCAAATCCATGCCAATATGTTTGAGAACAATTAGGTAAGAGTGTCAGCAGATGAGTGGTAAAAACCCAAAGGTGTTCTCAGAAAAGCTAACATGGTCATGGAAGCTTCATAGAGGAGGCAGGATTTACTAGAAGGTAGCTTGTTTTCATCTTTACCTTTAAAAAGGTATAGAGAGACTTTTACTCTAAGCTTACAGATGAGGAAATAAGCTCAGAGAAGGTAAGTGACTTGTCTGAAATCACCAGTTTATAATGAGAAGAGCTGGGACTCGAATCCAGGTTTCCGGTTCTAGGTGCAGGGCTCTTTCCAAAGCAAAGAGGCTGAGCCTGGGTGGGTAGAGAGGGTTTGCTTAGGGAGAGAGAATACGAGGTTGGGCATAGAGCAGGAAGAGAGCTACAGATATGGCAACATCAGCCATCAGAGCAGAACCACCACATCTTCTCAGCACAATTTCATCTACCCAGATGTACCCACACTGCTTTCACTCTGTTAGCAACAGGTAATGTGTTCTTTCTTTTATCCAAGTCCAAAGACTAGATTTCAACCCATCTCCCCTTGTTAAGGGGTTGGCGCCTGCAATTTCCTTATTTCTTGCCTCTCATCCATTTCTCCCTGTTCACAGAAAAAGTTTTCAAGATGGTTGTCTCTATTTGCTACCTTTACTTCCTCACTTCCCTTCCCCTTTTCTCTGGCTTCCCATTCTATTAGTCAACTGAACTGGCAATCATCAAGGCCAACCTGGACCCCTATCTTAGCCCAAAAGCCAATGGTCACTCTCAGTCCTCATCTTTCTTCTTTCCTCAGCAGGATTCACATGGTCGATTACTCCTCCTTTTCTAAAACCTTTCCTCTCTAGGCCTCCAGAAATTCATGTTCTCCTGGTTTTTCTCTTATTTGCCCATTACTTCTCAGTCTTCTCTGCTGGCTCCTCTCTCTTTCTCCTTTGCCTGACTTCTAAATGGAGGAGCAAAGCTCTATTCTTGGACCTTACCATGGGCTGAATTGTGTCCCTTCAAATTCACATGTTGAAGCCCTGACCCCCAGTACCTCAGAATGTGACTGTGTTTGGAGCCAGCACCCGAAAAGAGGGGACTAACTTGAAAGGAGGCTGTCAGGGTGGTTCCTAATCCAATCTGACTGGAGTCCTTATTAGAAGAAGGAATTCGGGATGCCTGGGTGGCTCAGTGGGTTGAGCCTCTGTCTTCAGCTCAGGTCATGATCTCAGGGTCCTGGGATCAAGCCCCGCATCGAGCACTCTGCTCAGCGTGGAGCCTGCTTCCCCCCTTCTCTCTGCCTGCCTCTCTGCCTACTTGTGATCTCTCTGTCAAATAAATAAACAAAATCTTAAAAAAAAAAAAAAAAGAAGGGATTCGAAGACACAGAGACACCACAGGCACATGCACACAAAGGAAAGACCGTGTGAGGACACAGAGAGAAAACGGTCCATCCACAAGCCAAGGAGAAATGCCTCAGGAGAAACCAATCCTTCTTGATCTTGGAAGTCTAGCCTCCAGAACCCCGAGAAGTAAGTTTCTATTGTTGAAGCCCCCCAGCCTTTGGTGGTTTGTCACAGCAACCCCAATGAACTGATACAGACATTTTCTCTTCTCTAAGTGCCTCTGCTCACCATCTTTCTGATTTCGTCAAGTCCCGTGGCTCTAAATACCATTTATTTGCTGACAAGTCCCCAACTTCTATGTAGCCTCCCCATTTCATATAGCCCAACTGTATATGCCACAGCTCCAGCTGAAGGTCTAACAAACATCTTCAACTCAAAAGTAATTCTTCTTTACTCCAAGACCCATGTTTTAAACCACCATAATAAATTAGATCTATTTCCTTGCACACATTTATTAATGTGGACTGTGACTGTGTTATTAGTTTTTTATTCTTTGGTCCATTTTGTTTTTGTTCTTATCAAAATACTGGTGACTCATACTGTGCTTGAGATATTTTCCACTTGGAGGGCTGTCAGGACAAATATTCTTCATGATGTACTTTGGCAATTGACTTTTGAAAACCTAAACACAGTTCTTTCACTTTATCCTTGTTAAATTTCTTCTTCTTGGTTCTGACCTATCCTTACAGCAGCACATCGAGATTTTGTAACTTGGTTCAGTCATCCACCATGTCGTTCTCTCACCTCTCTTTGTGTTCTTCCCAAACTTGATAAGCAGCACTATTTTCGCCTAAGTCCCAAAGAAAAAGCTGAACAGTGCAAGAGCAAGAAGAGAAGCCAAGTTGTCCTCCCTCCAATAATCTACACTCTGGCCACAGCTACACAACCAGTTGTCACTTTACACAGAGACTTAAAAAATTGTGATAGATTGTCCAATGACAGGAATGACAGAAGAGGACAAACAGCAATTCTATATGTGGTCTAGAACATATAGTCCAGAACATAAAGACTAATCTATGGTGGAAAAATCAGATCAGTGCTCATTCTGGGTGGGGAAAGAGAGGATGTGACTAGGCAGAGGCACAGAGGAACTTATGGAGGTGACAGAAATGTTGTATATCTTGATAGCATCGGGATTATACAGGTAGATGTATTTGTCAAAATGTATCAAAAGGTACACTTAACATTCAGGCACTTCATTGTTTGCAAATCTGGCCTCAAGAACAAAGTACTGTGAACCAATACTTCGTATGAATGATATATATTGTGAAGTATTTAGAGGGGAGCCTCCTGATACCTGTAGCTGACTCGGAAATGCACTGAAAAGATGAGAGACAGATACATGATAAAGGAAATACAGGAAAGTGTCAGTAGTAGAATCTAGATAATGGGTGAATATATATATGAGTGTTCAATGTAAAACTCTTTTAGGTTTTCTGTATATGTTTAAAAGTTTTAATAATAAAATGGTAGAAATAAAATAGAGAAAAAAACCAGACAGGTTGCCCACATTTAAAAACTGGAAGATTTTTGGGGGTGCCTGGGTGGCTTAGTTGTTTAAGTGTCAGCCTTCAGCTCAGGTCATGATCTCAGGGTCCTGGGATTGAGCCCGCATCGGGCTCCCTGCTCGGTGGGGAGTCTGCTTCTCCCTCTCCCTCTGCCGCTCCCCCTGCTTGTGCTCTCTGTCTCTCAAATAAATAAATAAATAATCTTTTAAAAAATTGGAAGATTTTTCCATAAAGGTCTAGATATCTGGCTTTCTTAAAAAGTTGGAAGACTTGTTAAGGATGGTTTTTCTCTACAGCTGGAATTGAGCTGTGCCCCACAGAACCCATGGCTCCTATTGTTTCCCCAATGGGGACAAATTACACTGGTCTTTGTTTGCTGGGATCTGGCCTGCTTCCTGGTAGCTCAAAGGCAGTCGAGTGTTTGACCTCTGCAGTGTGTTTAAGCACTCAGCCTTTGGCTTCAGATGGACCTGGACTTACTCCTGGAGCAACATTACATTCTCTGAACCTCGGTGTCTTCATTGGTAAAATAATTAAATACCTAGCTCACAGGACTATCGTGAAGATTAAATGAGATAATGAACAGTTTCTGGCACAGAGTGGGTTCTTAATAAATAACAGGGTTCTTTGCTATGACATGGATGGAACTAGAGGGTATTACGCTAAGTGAAATAAGTCAGTCAGAGAAAGACAAATACCATATGATTTCACTCACATGTGGAATTGAAGAAACAAAACAGAGGAACATAGGGGAAGGGAAGGAAAAATAAAATAAGATGAAAACAGAGAGGGAGACAAACCATAAGAGACTCAAGTCCAGGAAACAAACTGAGGGTTGCTGGAGGGGAGGTTGGTGGGGGGATGGGGTAACTGGGTGATGGGCATTAAGGAGGGCACTGGATGGAATGAGCTACCTCTGAAACCAATAATACATTATATGTTAACTAGATTGAATTCAAATAAAATATTTTTTAAAAATCACGAGATTCTTAAGGGTTTGAGTCGAAATTGTCAAGATCAGTAGTCTTGATGAGCAGTAGATAGAACGGTGCTAACCTTGACTGTGACAGGGTGGTTAAGCTCGGAAGAAGAGCAGGCAGAGACTAAGAGGTGTCCAGTTGTAGGCAAGCAGAGGAGAGAGAGGTCATGGCTGGACATGGGAGCTGCAGGGTGCACTGAAGACAGGAAAGTGAAGTTCAGGGCAGAAGTCAGGGCTGGAGACAAACTTTCAGGGAGTCCCCTCTAAACAGGTGATAGCTGGAACCATAAGAGCAGGTGAGGACTTTGAAGCAGACAGCAGAGATGTGAGCAGGTGTTCAAGGAGCAAATGTCAAGGACCATCACCCACAAGCTGGCAGCAGGAATGGCAAAAAGAGGGAGAGAAGCTGGAGTATTTCCTCAAAACCAAGGAGAAGACAGTGTTGAAAGGAGAGAAGGGTATGAATAATCAGAAGCTTGTGGGAGCATAATGCAGAAAAGTGGTTTCTACCTCCTTGCCAAGCAACAGAGAGACCATGAGACCCAAGCAAGGGCTCTGTGAAAGCCTCTGTTTGACCTGCATGCTCTTCTTCCGGGTCACAGGTTTTTAGATGGCCGTCAGGCCCTGGGCTGCCATGTGTAAACCGAGTGTCATAGTCTTTAGGAAACAGAAGCACCATCTGGTTGCAATCATAATTCTGGTAGGCCTATCGAGGATGAAACAATGTACACTGTCATAGGAAATAGAAATAAAATGTCTTCTTTATACCAGGCAGTATCAGACCTTGGGGGAAATGGAAGGGGAGATAAGTGACAAACTTTTCAGTTTTTTATATTTCTTTCCATAGTGATTTGGTATGAAACTGATTTTGAAATCAGTGTTATACTTGGTATCAATTTATCAGTATGGGACTCAAATGATATTTAGTTATATTATATATTATATTATATCCCTAAAATCCATGGCTGAGCTACATTCATTCTTTCGGCGTTGGAGAGTAAATGAAAATGGTTTAAACCAAGGTAACACTATGATTTGAAAACTGGTTTTTGGTATCACTTCTTTAAAATAATGTTACAGGGGCACCTGGGTGGCTCAGTCAGTTAAGTCCTGCTTTTGGCTCAGGTCATAATCTTAGGGTCCTGGGATCGAGCCCCGCATTGGGCTCCCTGCTCAGTGGGGAGTCTGCTTCTCCTTCTGCCCTTCCCCTCTGCTGTGCTCTCTCTCTCTCAAATAAATAAATAAAATCTTTAAAAAAACCCAATGTTACAGTGGAGATACATAGTCATTGTTTTAAGCCTTGGATTCTACTCATATATGAATGTATTATGTAGCCGTGTTGGGAAAGAACACAATTATCTGAGCTTGGTGCAAATTTTCTGTTTGACACTAGTTGTACATTGATCCTAAAGAAATGTATGCAATGCATTCTTCATGTTTTAAAAAATGATGATATTAATTCCCTGGTCAACATTATTTCCCCAAATTCCTCTTAAAAGTGCTCTTAGAAAACGTATTTCCAGAAGCTCATGAAATTGCACCTGGGATCTCTCCTGTTCGTAAGTTGAGCGTGGTACTGGTTTATCCGCTTAGCAAATAAAGCCGCAGGAAGGGTTTTTGCAAGTTTCATCTATTTCTGTTGTTACCATTTTCCACCAGGCTGCCTAGCTTACTTCTTTAAGCCTAACTTAAATGTTCCCAATGTTAGCAGTTTTCATTTACAGCTTCCAAGTGATAAGATCTACAAAAATTTCAGAACTTATATGTGGAATCAAATTCTTAAGACTCACCACATAGATCTAGGCGTTCAACTTTTCCAAATGCCAGGCCCAGGGCTCTGTTGACTCACTGACAGATTTCAGCCAATTATCTAGGTATCTTCTGTTTTCCTTCTAAAAGGTGGCTAAATACACCATAAGACAAAGGGAAATTGTGCCTTCACTGTGAAATGTGCTCACTCTTTATTTCTCAGGGGCACCATTTCAGCTCCGAAAATAATGGGTTGTATTTAAATGAATAAAAATTGTCATGGTTGCAAACAGTATGTCTCAAGATAAACCGGAAGCCTCCTTCAGCATGTTTGAAAATTAGTTATAAGCTAGCAAAGAATGGAGCCTGAAAATAAATTAATGAGACATCAAAAAGCTTCATCGCAAACCTGACTTCTGCCACCAAAGTATTGTGACACCACCTGACATGTTTTTCATCTTGAATAGTATTAAAAATTGTTTAATTAGGATTGCACAGTTTGCTTCAGATTTAAATCCAGTGAAGATGCTGTTGTATAGTAACTTGTAAAAGATTTTTACAACAAGGTAAGCTGTAATCACCTGGTCCTAAAAAGGAAGGGATTTCAAAAGAGACTTCCATCCCCGAAAGAAAACAGGAAGTTATATTCTTTTGTATTTGAAGTCATCTCTCTTCTTTTAAACCTCATTTATTACATGCTCTCTAACCTTTTGTATGAGTTCAATCCTTCACGGAATTCTTTGTTGTCATGTGCAGTCAACTCCTGATTATCTCAATTCAACAATACAGTTGAACAAATATTTATTGAGCATTTGCTAATGGTGCAGCTAATCTGAAATAGCAGACCATTAAAAAATAATTCATATTTGGCTTTGTAATACGTTATGATTTTATTATAAAAATATGTTGATTTGTATAGTGCTTTATAATTTTCAGAGTACTTTCACATATATTATCTCATTTGATTTTATGCAGATTCACTTCCCTGCTTAGGAGAGGCTGATTTGGCTTAGGCTGATTGATATTAATATTAATTTGCATTCACTAAGCACATTCGAGCTGAACAGCAGGAGCAGGCGGCTGCTGGAGTGTGCTGGGGAGAAGGGAGCTCGCCTGCGATTATAGCTCTGAGCTGGACAATAGGGCTGATGCACATAATAAGGCGGTAATGACCACACATACACACTGGCATATATGCCTTAATTTATTTTTCCATTGCTATTAACCACTGAAACAGGCATTTTGGAGGTTTAAAATGGATAGCTAATTATGATGGGCAAATAGGATGGCGTAATAATTGTGTTTGGATGAGTCACTCACTCAAGATCTAGTAGTTGAGGAAAGCTTTGTGACTATCAGTACTGATTCCGAGAAAAGAACCGAGATGTAAATGAACAAAGTAACCACAGATAAGACTCTGGCATCAGCTCGGAAAGTGGGGGCTGATGGCAGCAGATTGGTTAGCAGAGGAACATTAGATGCTGATTTTAGCCAAACTGGGAGCGGCGGCCATCTTAGCTCCGGAAGCGCACTCATGCTGAGATGCATGGAGAGTAGCGGCACCCGTGCTAGAGACTGGGTTTGCATCCCACTTTGGAGCTTGATCACTGTGAAATTCAGCTGTGCCGGCTGCAAAGACAGTTCACAGTTCACAGCTCACAGGGTTGTTGCGGGGATTCCAGGAGCTAAGGTGTATAAAGTGCCCCACAACGTAAGCATTGGCAAAATGATAGCTATTACTTAGAGTAGTTTTTAAAAATTACCAACACTCATAACTCACCCTCTCTAGGAGCACAGCCCACCCTCTCCAGCCCATGGCAGCTATTTGGAAACAGTAGGCAGCAAGTGCAGTGTGCAGGGGCTGGTAAGTAGAGAGGAAAGGAGGCCATATTCTTTTGCCATATGCAGACAGTGAACTTGGGGCAGACAGGATTTTAAGCAGACTGGCCAGTGGAAGCATTCAGACAGAGGCCAGAAAGCCAACCTCACTGCTTCCCATGGAATGATGAGATGAGAGAGCCCCTGTATCCTCCTTATTGAGGGAAGATCCCATGGAGCCTTGATGTCCATGAGAGACCTCCGCGTGACACCTCTGATTGCCAAAGGTGGACCTTGGCTTGACGAATCAAGGCCTCTGTCAGGAGAGGAATACATGCAGGGGGCTGGGAAGGAGAGAAAAGCTCTCAGAAATGAAGAGGTTGTGGGAACAGAAGAAATTATATACATAGCGGTCATTCTGGGTTAACGCGATGCCTTCCAAACAGAAAGGCAACATGATAGGTTAGTTCAAGTTTCTTCAGACTGGGAAATTGCTGTTAGTCTCTTTGGGGCCGCAGATCCTTCTGGAAAACCAATAAAAGCCATTCTTCCAGGAAAGAAGCAGATGGGCACCTGTCCACAAAATATTACACACAATTTCAAGGGCTTTATGGACTTCATTAAGCTCAGATTGAGAACCTCTGCTATCCAAGGACACAGGTTAGCCTGCAAGTGATGCCTCCAAAGATGTGCTGGGAGTTCCAGATCCCAAGAGACCGCAAAATTGTTGCCCTGTGTTTACCCCAGTATTGAGTGAAATGAGAAGAGACTAGTTAAGCTTTCCCTTAAGGACACGGGCCCTAATGATCCCAAGCAAGAGTACCGTTTTGTTACCAATAACCTCCAATTTCCACCAAAGGAATCATACCATCACTGGTGAATTCCTCCTGGGTCCAAGGGGCTGTTCTAAGAAGGAGAAATAAAGGAAGAGTGAAATTCCAGAGAGAGTTCCTCTTCCCTGTCGGGCAAGAGATGGTTTCAGAATATGCGTCTTTACATCTCTGCACTGGGCACTAAGAAGCCTTACCATCGGGGCCCAGAGCCACTCTTTACTTTCCCTACCTCGGCTCTGCCACCAGCACACACTACCAGTGAAAGAGGAAGACTAGTTAAGCACCTCAGTGGTCCCAAATCGAGTCACCACCATAAATAATGGAATATTTCTTGTTTGGACACTTTCAAGTTCCACAACTCCAGAAATAGCAATTTAAATGACTTAATTTTCTTCTCCATTGACTTTAATGAAGATCTCCTTGAATTCAGCCAACCAACAAATGTAAACTCTCAAAGAGACCTGCGAGTGTTTGGCTTGGGCCGGGAACGTCGGAGAAATAGACTCTGGTTACACAACTGAAATATGAATTTGGATTAAGTGTTCTCATGACAAAGCCCTAAAAGGTTAGGTGCTCATTTTAAAAGCTCATGCACTCCAGTGTAACTTCAGTGACATTTCAAACACTCAAGCGGATGGACCTCAAGCCCGCAGATGCTTGTGTTTCTTCTTTTCATGTTGTTTTATTTTCCCTTCAAGGCCACCTTTTGCATCCAGCTCTCATCCTGGGAGGCTTGGACGCTGGCACTTTCCTCTTTCTTTTGTTGCCCCTGGAGGCCAAGCTAACCTAACACAGCCTTGTAATGAGTCCTAATGGACTTTGCATTCTGTTCCAGCATGGAGATGGCCCTGCGCACAGAGATGGCAGAGGCCGACTTTGAGAAATCTGGAGGCTGGACAGGAAAGAGCAAAGCTAAAACAAGGGACAACTATGAAAGTAAGTAGGTGTCAGAAAGCATGAGGGGCAGGAACACAGCAGTAAAATTTCTCAGCCCAGGAACACAGCCCGATTTTAGGTTGAAGGTTAGGATATCAATTTGTTTGGATTTAAGACACTGGGGGATTTAAGACACTGGGAACTTAAGAGTTGCAAACTGCCTGGGATGGGCATGACCTTTGTTTTAAGCATTGGGTTTGTTGTTGTTGTTGTTTTGTATTCTGCGTTTCATATGGTGACCTTAAGATGACATTAACAAAATGTGTCATGTATATTCATTTAAATGTAGTGACACTATTAAATTAACTATTGTTAAATATCCTCCTTTAGTAATTGTAAAATGAATTGTCATTTAATCATAAGTTTGTCCCAGGGCTAAACTGATAATTATTGTACCCCGAAAACCCCCCTCACTTGTATGCATGTTCAGTACATTAGGGCCCCTGGGTTTACAATTAATTTCCTTGAATGGTGTCAACAAGAGTGATCTGATAGTCGGCATGTGCCGGCACCTCTCTACCCGGACATACTAAGATTCAACTCAGATCACAGACATCTTAGATGGATTGGAGTGGTCCAGAACACCCAGAGGGATTAGGGTAAGGCCAGGCGCAGACCCTTGTACAGTCTCAACACAGAACTCTCTTTTGGACACTGACATGATCCCTTGATTCCTGGGAAACTGCCGGCCTCAGGTCTGGCCATGCTTACTGTACTCTTCTCTTACCCTCTCCCACTATAAGCATTTGAGTGGATTTACAGATTGTTTGATTTAAAAAAAAGATAATCAGATTCAATGTCGTGCATACTAGCTTAGGTTTACTTAGCCCTTACTGTTTGCCAGGCCCTGTGATGACCCTTATTTTACAACTAAGAGGCCCCAAGGTTGTCACTGTCCAGGATGACCCATTCAGTAAGGGGCCGACCCCGGATAAGAATGCGGGTCTAGCTGACCCCAAAGCTCATGTGGCAGGGTGATTCTGTCCCCTGGTCTACAAGTGCCTATGTGAGAGTTGCTTTGATGTAAGGTTCATACCAGCTCCCAAGATAACAGAACATCACAATACTAGGAGGCCACTGGCCTGAGCCTATGGTTGCCCCGAGGACTTACAATTTTGCATGTTGATCCTCGTATTATGCCCTCTACCTCCTTGTCCTTGCCCACACGCTTGTGTCCCTTGGACTGACGAGATCCCATTCAGGAGCTGGGAGATCCTGTGAATCAGTCCCGGGGCTTTCCTTCCCTTATGCGCTGGGCAGTCAGCCTGGGTGCCATGTGGGAACAGGAAAGAGGTAAGACAGGGCCCAGTGTTTTTAAAGTTCATGTTCCGTCTTGTGTGGAATCTAGAAAAGCCCAATGGATTGACTGCAGAGCCTGTGTCCACCACCACTGGAGAGCTGTATGTCATGGTTTCCAGGAACGGGGAGTCAGTGGCCCAGAGAGAACCTAGGGTCATGCGGTGGAAGGCATCAAATCCAACTCGTCTGCTCAAAAGCTTTTTTTTAAAAATAGACATTCTTGCCTTCTCCTTTCCACAATTAGGTAATTTAAGCATATGAAAACCACCTAATAGGTTGTGTGCTAATTAGTATGTTTTCAGACATGGAGATGAGCCCCGAGAGAAAATGTGCATCGTGGGAACTCAGTCACAGGTCAAATATTCCCCCAAAATGTCTGTGGCTAATCAGAGAAATTCAAATACAGGCTTTGCTGATTGATAGGCGTGACCAAGGAATTCCCCACACTATAAAGCAGCATCTGTACGGCCACCCACGTTTTTGCTGATACCTGGGAGAAGCACAATATAGTTCAAGCTCGGGTGGTAGTGAGAGGAAACTCTGAAAAGGCTGTTTTTTTCCAGCCCAGAAATAATATATTGCCCATGACCATCATTTCTCAATCTCCCTAAAGAACCAGGCTTCAAAGATTTAAATAACTACAAGGGGATTTAGAAAGTCAGACCAGAGAGAGCCACAGGCAAAGATTAGTGTCAGGAAGGCTGACAGGTAAATTGTCGTTATGGTGTGCTAGGTGGGGAGAAATGTGTGTAGCCTGTCACTAATTTCCCTCACTAATTTCCGCTAACAATGGGGTGGCCCAACCCACACCATCCAGCTCCATGGATTACGAGTATAAATCAAGCTTCCTGCATCACCAAACATATTATTATTACTTAACACTTAATGAGCACCTACGGTATGCTGCAAGTTGGTTCATCTCAACAAGAGTGGCTCAGTTTTATTCATAACCCTTCATAGGAAGCCGCAAGAGGAGTTCAAGTTTACTTCAGGCTCCCACCTCCTCAGAGGTGGGGAATAATGTTGTCCGGGCTAGGCCCGCTTTGTAAGGCCTGTGAAAAGTCGTTCCTCTGGGCTCCTTAGCTTGGATGGGACTAATTAATCAAGGAAGGGAAAAAAGAAAAAAAAAAAAAAAGAAAGAGGAAAAAAAGACAACCCGTCACAGAGGGAAACAGATCGGGGGAAAAGCAGACAGATTCGGAAATGGGGCAAACCACCCCCACCCCTGGGCCTGGCCTGCAGCGGGGGCTCAGGGACTGGCTCTTTACACAGCGACTACTGAGACCACAGGCAGATCCGACGTGTGTACAGAATCTACAAATAGGCCATATTACTGGGTTTGGGGGCTGGCTTTAGTAGGGTGGGAAGAAGTGGCTAGAAACCACGGTGTGGAGAGCCAGCACCTCGGAAAATGTAGCAAACCTAAGTCACTTGTAATTCCAACCAGAAGTTAGCACCGTTTACATTTTATTTATTTATTCTTAAAGATTTTATTCATTGATTTGAGAGAGAGAGAGAGAGAGAGAGAGAGAGAGCACAAGCAGGGGTCAGAGGGAGAAGCAGGAGCCCCACTGAGCAGGGAGCCCCACATGGGGCTCCATCCCAGGAGCCCGGGATTATGACCTGAGCCCCAAGGCAGACGCTTAATGGACTGAGCTGCCCAGGCGCCCCCACTGCTCACATTTTAGAACAGTCTCTGTTTTTTCTCGATTTGAATGGTCCCTTGGGTGGTATCTGTGTGTCTTTCTCCCCCTTTCCCTCTTCTCCTGGGGCAGCATGTCAGGATCCCACCACCAAAGAGCACCCATTTCTTTAGCATCTCACAGAGCTCCTAGAATCCTCGGAATGGGAAATGACCTAACAGGTCCTGTCATCCCAGCCCGTAATGTTGCAGCTGAGGCCACTGGGGGCCAGAGGGAGGAGGTGACCTTCCAAGGTGGCACAGTCAATAAGTAGCAGAACCAGGATTTGAGGCCAGGGCAGGGCAAGTTCAAAGTCATATACTTAGCCACTGGCTCTTTGGCTATTTCTATTTCTATTTCATATGAAATAGGCTTCCTTCCCTTCTCAGAGGGGACAGGACCTGTTTAGGAAGAGCTGACCTCTAATACCACAGAGGGGTAGAGAAGTTGAAAGGGGGAGAGATGGGATCCGGTCACGGAGGGCCCAGGCCTGGCTCGTTGGGGGTGATGGCCCTCATTCATTCAAGCCCTGCAAGCGTGAAGCTGTCAGGCAGAGGGAGGGGACCAGATCCCTCCGACAGGGAGGCTGAGGAAATCAGCAGTGGCCATGAGCCTGCGTTTCCCCAGTACACAGTGGAGGCGGGGGGCTCACAGCAGAAAAGTGGCAGGGGGAACATTGGGGCCTCACGCCCTCCTTCCACGCACATTTATGGAGCAGCTCTTCCTTCGGCGGCGCTGAAATAGGCAGCAGTGGGGAAAACACACATAGCATCTGTCCTCGAGGAGCCCACGGCCTCGTAGGGAAGACAGATGTCCGCGGTGCAATCCCACTCCCTAGGAACACACCGAGGGAAGCGCACAGACGGGGGAAGAAGGCGCGGCTTTGTGAGGTCGGCCCGGAGCACACATGGGAGGCCACACGGAAGACTGCCACAAGGGAGCCACGCTGGAGCCAAGATGTGAGAAGAAATCGCTCTCAGGCTTCCCGCAGCCACCTGACTGACCTGCGTCCCAGCACCGCATTGCAGTCGCCTGCTTACTTCTCTGCCCCTCCAGCTAGTCGGGAAGGCCCTTGAGAGGAGGCACCAGGTCTGCCATGGTCACTATTTGTCCCTCACTCCCAACCGTGCCTGGCCCGTAGTAGGTGCTCAGTAAATACGCGTCTGGTGACTCGGTGAGCGCGTGTCCGCACAAGTGCACAGATACACGAGCACGTGCAGGGAGGGGACGCCGGCAGAGCACAGGTGCACGCCTAGTGAGAGCTCTTGCACTGCCTCTGCCCAGTCCCCTTTCTCATGCAAGGTCTCCCAATGCATGAGTTCCAAACTCAGTTTTCATATGCAAGTCTCATAAAAACCCTTTGAAACAGGCATCTCAATTTTGCAGATAGAGACATCACTAGGTTCAGAGAGATGAAGCAACTTGTTCAAAGTCACTTAGCTCGTAAATTGCAAAGACAGGACGTTGAGCAGAGGCTGCCTGACTCCCAATGCCTGAGCTTGTAGCCACGATGCTGAAAAATGCGGTGGTTACCCAGAGTTGGGTGCTTCTCTGATGCCTATTCTGAATGTCCCTGTGCTCCAGGTGTATCCAGCAGAAGCTAGAGAAATATAGTGGCCAGACGACCGTGGGGCAGGGGGGAGGGGGAGGCGAGGAGGGGTGGGGGGGGGGTGGGGGGGGAGGGAGGGGCTAAGGATGAGAATGGGCTCGCGTG